>PVKB01004330.1:0-148514 GCA_004027205.1 Ctenodactylus gundi | reverse complement strand
CGGTGTCATGCATCATGCTTCCTCAGCTCTTGTTTTGAAGTGGGGGATTTTTGTCCAGCTGATCTATGCTTTGCTACTCCTCCCAGTGGGCGGTTTTGTGAGCGTCACCTAGCGGTAACGGTGGCACATTGTTCAAGATGGCGGATCTTTACATTTTTGCACCATACCCGACCAGGTGACCAGGCAGAGGCAGAAAGGACGGAGGAGGGATTAGGATGTGACTTTGTGATAAACTTGGCCCTGAGTAATAACGTTGTGATGAACGTGGCCCTGAGCCAATGCTTTAGACCTTCCCGGGAAGACTGTGAATCCCGCCAATGGGAAACGGTGGGGGGAGGGCCTTGTGAGTTAGGAAAAAGGTTCCCCCGACCATGCTTGCTGGTCTTTTCTCCACTTGCACGTGGGAAGGACACCCTTTTGCAAAAGGAAATTAAAGCCTCATACCCTGTCGTCCATGCCTCCCAAGTCCATCCTTTGTTTGGACAGGAAGATTGCTATGCGCCGTTTCTAACAGTTTCTTGACTCCTCCTTTGATTCTACCTCCATGAATTCCTCCAATGATCATGTCCATGTAGAGGCAGATTCCTCTAAAGCTGGTATTTTCATTTCTGATTCCTTCCCTTAACTTCTGCTTCCAAAAATCTTAGTGTCAAATTGACAGCTCCAGTCCAAGTCTGTGTCTAATCTAGGATAAAAGACCTTGCTGGTGTGCTGTCAGATTTCTATCTCTGTAACAAAAACGCCTGAGGAAACAAAGGAAGGAAAGATCTGTCCTGGCCCCTGGTTTCAGAGGTTTCACACCAGGCTCCATGGCTCCATTGCCTTCAGGTCTGTGATGAGGGGGAAACAACATGGCGGAAGGGCATGGTGTAGGGAAGAAGCCCACCTCGTGGTAGCCAGGAGGCAGAGAGGAAACGAGCCAGTGAGAAGGGGCGGGGGAGCCTCACCTTTCGCTCCTTCCCACTAGGCCTCCTACTATTTTTGCCGCTTCCTGAGAATGCCACAGTCATGGCCTCAGCAACAGATCGACACACTTAAAGCATGAGCTCTGGTGATCTGACCACTTCCAAAGGCCGGCAGCCGGCAGCCAAAGCCTTCACTGGTGAGCCTCTTGGGCCGGGGAATGGGGGAGGAGGGGGCATTTTGGATCCCAACCATCACGTGACAGACCTCAAGCCTCTTCCCACCAACCCTGCTTGGGGTGGGGGGAGGGTAACATCCACCAATCCTCAGTTCCCACATTGATTTTGCTCATCCTTTTTTTTTCTCTCCTTTTCACATTTTTTTTGGAGGGGGAGGATTTTTTGGGGGGATTGAACACAGAAGAACCTTCACATGGCTACATTCCAGGACCTTTTTAAAATTTGAGACAGATTCTCATTAAGTTTTCCAGATAAGGCTCAAAGTTGAGATGCTCCTGCCTTGGCCTCCCAGGGTACTGAGAGGACAGGCCTGCACCGCCAAGGTTGCCTTCTGCTCACTCTTAAAATCCAATCTAGATCAACACAGGACATCTGGCTGGTTCACTGGCTGTTTGAGATCCTCATCCTTTCCTCCTCCAAGCCCCCCTTGATGACACTCAGCCGCTCTCCTCCACCTCTTTGGCCTGACCCCACAGCAGTTTCCTTGCCCACCTTCCTGGAATCATTCACCCTGAGGGGCCTCTCAGCTTCTGAGGGAGAGCCAAGCCCTGGGGGAAGCGACATTTCCATTTTCCCCAGGGAGTGGCAAAAGCCTGCATTCTGTAAGTGCTCCAAAAATAGCATCCACCTTCCCAAATACGAAATCAAACACAAAAACACTATAAAATTGCAAAGAAGAATGGTAATGTGGCCTTCATCTAGTCTGCCAGTGTTGGGTGAGCACTGGGGCTTTCTCCGAGCCTTGGTATTCACTCTCCTTCCTTTCTTCCATCCTTCCTTCCTTCCTTCCTTCCTTCCTTCCTTCCTTCTTTCTGTGATACTGGGGATTGAGCTTAGGGCCTTCTTTAATTTTTAATTTTAAGTCTGGTTCTCTAAGTGGCCCAAGCAAAATTTGAACTTGTGACCCGACACTGAATTGTTTTTACCAAACATTCTACTGCCAGAGGACATGTTCCTTTGAGCTGGAGCCATAGTTTTCCTTTCTTGTCATTTCCACCGTGCCTTAAAGATTCGGTGGTACACTGCTGACACAGCACGCGTACTGAAGGTGTCACTCTCTATATGGTAAATACTGCCAGTCATGCAGACAAAACTCCCTGGCCAAGTATCTGCTGTGGTTTCTGGAACCAATTCCACTATGGAGGTTTCTAGAAAGCTTCATAGAACTAACTTCACCACCCCAATTGTCTTTGAAGAGATTTCTCTGTAATTTTAAATTTTGGGGGGTACACGATATAAATTGCCCTCTCTAACATGCCACCAAGGCAAAAGTATGAACCTCATTTCTAAAGGGGGTCACCTCAGTTACATAAGGTCTGACTCGAAGTATGACCTTCAGCCTTTGCAAAAAAAAAAAATAATGTCAACTCTAATCCCTCAAAGAAGAGAAAGTAAAGCAATTGAACAGCTTTTGAAGGTAAAAAGGGATTTTTCCAGTGACTGATATGCTAATTGAAGGCTTGTTTAGAAGTTTAAAATAACCTTCAAAGATCCAAGATCATGCTCCCCATACAAAATTCAAAATTTCAAGACAGAAACAAACACATCATGAGTTAAAAGAAAGAGGAAAGGTAAGATGGCTTTTCTGACCTTGATAATACAACATATTTATGAAAAAGAAGAAGTAAACATCACTTCAATATTTCAATCTCACTGAATCTACCTTAAAATGTATAGAAATTAGTAAAACTTTGCAGAAAAGTGTTTTTTTCTGAAATTTTTAGGTTGTTTGCTTAAGAAAACCATTTTAGGCTGGCTTCAAATATACATATATACATATATATTAGGGAACTATTATGGTTTGGGACTGGACTGTCTTCCAGAAGTTTCACGTATTTGAATGATATGGATTATCTGTGGAACCATGGGCTACTAAGGGGTGGGGCCTGTTCTGGAGAGGTGCATTATGGGTGTATAGTGGAAGGCAGGCCCGTGGTAGGTGACTGGTTATAGGCTTGTGGTGAAACCTGGAAGGGGCACCCCTTAGTCACTTTCTTATCACTGTGACTCAATATTCAACATTCACAATTTAAGACAGGAAAGATTTATTTTAGCTCACATTTTCAGGAAGTCACAGTCCATTCACTGTGGACGGTGGGTGGCTAGGAAATGGTGGAATCACATAGTGAAGCTATAATTAGAGCCAGAACCAGAGCTGGTGCCCCAGGAGACAGAGATCCTCACAGCAGCATGGCAGACCTGAGACCAGTCTGGGAGAAAGGGCAGAGCCAGCACAGGCTCCTCCAGGTCAAGCCCCAAGGACCACCACTTCCAGCCAGGCCCCACCTCCCAACAGTACGCAGGGTCCATAGGAACATGAGGCTCTTGGGGACACTGCAGATCCAAACCACCACAGAGTAGAACACTGAGGCTGGATCTCTGGGATGAGACCTGGAAGGATATAGGCTGCTTCCTGCCTTCCTCTGGGAACTGGACTTGGCTTCCTGTGTGCAATGCCATGAGGAGCTGCCCCCACCTCCACCTCTGCCATGTGCTTCCACTGTTACTGGCTGCCCGTGAATGGACCTTCTGAAACTGTGAGTACAAATAAACTTTTCCTCCTCTAATATGTGCATGTAAGAAATTGAGTTACAGCAATGAGAAGTAGTTAGAACTGGACTGCTATCAGCAAAAATGGCAGAGTAAGAAAACACAGACAGTTTGCTGATTCATAAAGAAATGGAAACTTGTCAAACACCACAATCAATATTTTTAGAATTCAGTCAACCAGCCAAAGTTTACAGTTACTAAAAGAATATTGTTATGGTTTGGATCTGAAACATATCCCAAAAGCCCCGGAAGATAATTCAATCCTGGTAGTTAACCCGTTGAATTCCTGTGCTGTTATGAGGTGGAGCCTGCTTGGAAGGGGCAGGTCCCTCGGGCATGACCTGGGGTTTGACCCGGAAGGGGTGGATCACTGTGGCTTGACCTCGAAGTGTACACTCTAGTTTCCTTCTTCTCTCTGGGCTTCGTGTCTGCCTCACTGTGAATGGCTTCTTTCTGGTCCTTCCACCATGGCCAGCTGCCCATAAATGGGCTGAGACCTCCAGAAAACTGTGAGCTGAAGGAAATTTTTCCTGCTTAAGTTGTGGGTCCAGGAATTGCATTCCAGCAACAAAAACATAACTGAGGCATTCATTAATGCCATTAATCAAGGAAAAGAAAGCAGCTGCAGAGACATTAGCCAGGGAAGAGAGGGTGGCTGACTCCTGACGGGAACGGCACGGTTCTGTGTTGTATTTGTGCTCCAGCTGGATGGGCTGAAGAGCACACACCACAGTCCTGAGTGGATGCTGGGCTCAGGAGAAGCAGAAAGCCCTGGTGTGCCAAGTATTGCAGTTGTTTGATTTCACCTCTGGTGGCTGCTCACAGGCAAAGCTCAAAGGTTTTCTATTCATCTCCCTTTGCTTACAACTCTCCTAACCTGATGCAACAAGGTGTGGTCAAACTGTAGGGCAAGTGCTTAAATTTTAACAATTATTACAATAAAAGATGCATTGCCACATGTCACGCTAAAGATGCTCCCCTTCCTTGCTTTGAGCACAGTGACCACACCCATGTTGCCACTTTCTGAAGCAGTTCTGGAGGTCCTCTCTTGCCAGCATCCTCATCAGGCATGGCTCAGCATATGGTGAACACCACTGCCGAGTGCCATCCTGTGGGACAGCGGGCTTGTAAGAACACAGGGGTGTGTTCTCGTCCACCTGAGTCACCGGATCTGGCACTGTGCAGCGTCTGGCTTTTCCCCGAAGAAGAAATGACCTTGGAAAGTTAACATTTTGAATTGATTTGGAACATCGAGGCAGCCACGACAGTGCTGCTTTTCCTGAGGACTTCTAGTGCTGCTCCTTCAGGAAGAGCAGAGACAAGAGTGCTTAAATTGGGGGGCAGTATTTTAAGGGCAAAGTGTCTCTTACGGCTGCACATTTTTAAAAATTCAAATCATTGCTGTGTTTTTAAAATTACACTTTAAATTTTCTTCTTGAAGGAGTAACTATAACACAGTTATTACATTGATCGATTTTTTTTCCGTTTTATTTTGGTAATGGGACCTGAGATGCTGCTGGGACCGATACCTGAAAATATGGAAATGCTTTGAAATTGGGTAATGAATTGACACCGGGAGCGTTTGAAGAGCTTGATACAAAGCTTTAACTTTGTAGAGGAGGTATGTAGTGGAAATACTAACATGAATGTTGAAGGTACTTCTAATGAAAACTCATCGGAACTTGAACCTGTTGAACGTGCAATCAGAAACCCGAGGACAAGCAACTTTTGTTAGGAAGAGACAGAACTTAGCTGCATTGTGATTGGTTGTGTGTTCTCGTAGTAGAATATGTATGTGATGAGCCTGGATATTTGGTGGGGTGGGGAGTGACTTCTAAGTGCAGTCTTGCAGGTGTGGCCTCATTTTTCCTTATGGTTAAAAATTGCTGTAAAACACAGAGGACAGAATGATTTAGAGGAGGTACTGCTAAGTGCAGAGTGCATGTGATGATTCGGAAGCGACTCAACCGATTCGGACAACGTGTTCTGGAAGCAGGGCCAACGCTACGGCCGGGCGACCATGCGCTAAGCAGATTAACTGCGTGACTCCCGCCTCCAATAAACCATGTCTACAGAAGCTCCGAAGAGAGATGTGGTTTGGCCAGGCAGTGTCCCCTCTGCATGACAGCCTGGGCCTCTGTGACGTCCATGGGGCGACAAAGCTGGTGGGAATTTCCTGCTAGCACCAACACCGTGTGCCTGCGGGAAATGAGGGGAGCAAGGGCAGGAGAGAGCTGGGGGCCTCGCTGTCAGCGTAGGTGACTGACCCGGGCTGCCAAGGAAAAACTGGACCAGTACCCCATTATGGCAGTAAGGAAGAGCGCATGGAAGCGAGCAATGCGAGAAGCTCCGCCTTCTGTCAGCGTGCTCCTATCAGATTTTGATGCCTCTGCTGATTGACAGAAGGTGGAGCTTCTCTCCCTCCGTCCACCGCTGCTGCTACTCTTTCAAAGCCATCCTCTAAACACGTGCTACACAAGAGGAGTGCCCCCTCCCCTCCTGAGGAGAGTGGTCCTCGACTAAACTGGTGCCTGGCGTCAAAAAGGTTGGTGACCACTGCCATGTGGTGTCTCCTGGCATTACCATTCTCTGTTGTTAAGGCCAATGGGAAACTACAACAACCTAGTGCAGGAGAGGGCAAGCTGGGCACAGATGTGTGTGCAGGGAGGACAACTTCTGAAGAGGCATCATCAGAGCAGCCAGCAGCCCCTCTGTCCTGGCCTGGGTCTGCCAGGTCCCCCCAAGCCTCAGGCACTTGGGTGTTGTGGATTTTCTGGATTTCACGGGTGCTGGGAGGAGGCAGAGGCTGACTGGGAGGGGCAGGTGTGTCCTGGAGGGATGGAGTCTCCTGCCTGCTCCGTGGCAAAGCCCTGAGCAGCTGCTCTGCCATGCCACCGGTGCCACCCACCCACAGTGGACTGAGACCTCTGAAGTGTGAGCTGAAGGAAACCTCGCTCCATTAAGTTGTGGATGCCAAGTATTGCATCCCCACAATGACACTGTGACTAAGACGCCCTCTGTGGAGGGCACAGCCTATGTGTTCCTCCCACCCACAGAGGGACCGTCCCAGCTGATACCTGAAACCTGGATGTCCACTGTCCAGATCTGTAAGGAGGCAAATTTCGGTGTTACTATTTATTGTTCCAACCGGTTTACACTTTTTTACTTATTATCATGAAAGCTCTAGAAAGTTAATACAGGTGTCAACAAGAAAGAAGAGATTCTTCTTCCTCCTTTGTGTGAAGCCCAACTTTCCCGCGAACAATTTGCAGGTTGGATATCTGTTCCTTTGGATCGCCAGCTGGTGATCATAAGATTGCTTTAGAAGCTGTTTAATCTCCAGTTTTCTCTCCTTAGGTTCTAATTTGTTTCTTAGCTTTTTCTATAACGTGTGAATTAATACCCAGATTTTACCAGTAATTCACACTTTGTAAGTGAAGAAACGCCACGTTCAGAGGGCAGGGAAGTAGCTCATATTAACAAATTTGCATGTTTTCATTTGCACCCACCATCCCCAACTGTCTCAGCAGCAGAGTGGAGTTTTCAACACAGTTTCCCAGCTTCTAAAATCCAGATTGAGTGGGAGATTAATCAAATGATATGCAACTGTTAATCTTCATCTCTAATTTAAGAGATGTTTGATGAGGAAAGATGCGGAAATTTCATCACATAAGAGTTATATTTAGCCACAAGAAATGGCTTGCCCAGAGTTATAACATGGTCCAGAAACATCCTCTGGGGGACGATGGAGACTCTCACAGTGTAGGCCTCCATGGGAAGTTTATTCTCCTCCTGTGACCTTTGGGCCAAAACACATGCGGTGTGTTCCCACCTCAATATTTTCATGTTTTATTTTCCGTCTGTGTGGCTCTAGTCTTTGTGACGGCTGGTCATGCCTTGTCAGCTTGAATGGTCTCAGAACTACCAAACAGATCGGTGTGGTGAAGCTCTGGGTGCATCTGTGGATGCCTGGCACATAGCCCAGCAAATCACAGCAGTTGACCTACCTGGATGTGGGTAGCACCACGTGGCCTTGTAGCCTGGGTGGCCTAAAAAGATAAGAAAGAAGTGTCACTCTTGTTCCTGAAAGAGCTGCAGTCCTTGCGCTGGCCCCTGCACATCCGTCTCCAGTGTGGATTCAGACTGGCTGTCCCGTGGTGACCTTCCAGCCATCAACCCCGGGTGGGGACTGTATCCTCACCCTGCAGACTCAGCTTCTGCTTCGAGCAGCGCTTGGACTCCCCGCTTCCCAGCTGCAGGTCACTATTTTGGGCCCCCTTTTTGATCTCACAGGCTGCTCTGGGGACCTCTCACCTGTAATACTGGAAGCCTATCTCATAAATCTCCTTGCATAATCTCACATGCATGTTTTCTATTAACTCTGTTTTTCTAGAGAACCCTAACGAGTGCAATCTTAAAAGAGAGCTTAATAAAATGGCGTGTGAGCCAACCTACTCTGTGTTCCGGGGAAACTGCTTCCTGACAGCCCTCACACACCCCTTCCCCTCGATTGGCTCCTTCCTGCAGAGTATGTCGTCACAGCTCTTCCAATCGCTGGCATGGTGGGGCATGTCTCTCAGCTTCTCTTAGGAACCCCGGGGGCACAGACCGAAGACTGTTGCTTTTCATTACATTCTTGGAGTTTATGGTTGTAGCCGATGAATATCAGATATTCCTAGGATTTTCATTAAGGAATTCAGGGGAAAATGAATAGAAAGAAATAAAAATTTATACTTCATTCATTTGTAAAGAATGGGACTTAATAAGTGCCCCAAATGAGCTCACAGGTTCTAACCAACGATTTCTGGGTCTGGGGGGTGGAGCACCGTGGTGCAGCGTTTGCGTCACCTGTGCCGAGTTCTGGGTTTGATCTCCAGCCCCACAAAACAGAAAGTAAGAAATAAATAATAGAAAAGAAAAGTAGAAAAAACTGGAAAATCATTTCATTTTCAAAATTGTTTTTTTCTTTTCAAACACTTGCGTTAGATTAGGTTAAATTCGTGTTTATCATGCATAATGTTGACAAATACTGAGTCATGTTTATTCATAATATTTGTAATACATACATCGGCAAAGCAAAGTAACCTGTCTGTGTAAATCAATGTATTGCATGTTGTCTCTTCAGCCCGTCCCTATAGCTTCCTTTTTTCAGGTTGCTTAGTGAAAAGATTCCCACTGAATACACTAATTTCCACATGTGTTCATTGAGCCCCGGACTCGAGAGTGCCAACATGACACTCAGGAAAAGTCCCCTTTGTGGTTTCCTATTTCCTATGTTCCTGGCCACACACCGTTGATGGATTTGAATGTCTTGCTAGGTGTCTGTGAGGACTCGCAGACAGGGGCTGTAGAAAGCAGTCGCCTTCCGTGAGAGGCAGGGCTCTGGCTCGCAGCCTGACCTCCGTACTCAGAACCGATTCACCTACTGAAGACCCCTGGAAGGTCTGACACTTCTTCCCCAGATGGGAAGACACCGGCCAGAGGGTCTTCATTTCCACTCATATCAGCTGTGTACTTTAATCAGCATTTGCTTCCAGGCGTTTGAACTAAATTCATGATAAGGAACGGGATGAATCATGGTGTGCCAGAGAGATGGTAGTAGATGACTCATTTAAAGTGGAATAACTTGACACTTCGGTCTGGTAACAGGCAGGATCTAACTCACAGAAGAAAAAAAACCTCACAAAATAGAATCTGTTGATAAGATTCCGATCCTATGTGAGAAATACTTACGTAAGAACAATCCCTTGATTATAAAAAGGCCACACACAGCTTTCAGCGTCTTGAGCCCCGCGTGTGTCACTTGGGTGGCGTGGGCTGAGCACTGCTGTGGCTCTTGCAGCCAGTGAGGGATTTTACCTTTTCTCTCTCTACTTGGGTTACACTTCCTGCTCCTTATTTTCCAATTTGGCAAACGAAAGGCATGTGGAGTTTAAAGAACTGAGATTGGGAAGGTCAGGAGGCTGGCAAGCACTCAGGTCTTTGGCTTCTAAGCCCTCGGCTATGTGGAAGAGGCAAGGGGCAAGGATGGCCCAGGAAGAACACACACCCCTTGGTGGTAATGTGCCTTCCTCTTGGGAACCTGCTGGCACTCCCAGATCTCGATTTTAAAGCAGGGGTGTAGGGGTGGGTGGGACCGAAGCCAGGCCTGTGGGCTGGGGCCCCTCGTTAGCATCTCTGGGTGTGAGGAACCTCACGGGAGCAGTGAGGACTTTGGCCTCTTTGGACAGCATGGTTCCATGCGGTTCTATAATTCAATCAATACGACAGCCTCAAAATGAGACTCTACATATTCAAATAAAAATAAGATGCCAAAGTAAAGAGGGTGCTGAATGTGTCGGAGATTCACAAAGAGTGTAATTTACTGGTACCAAATGTTCTGCCTCTATTGTTTCTTCTAGGAAGACATAAACATGAAAGATTTTGAGAAACTAAGTCAGGTTTTTGTGTGTTTAGCATCCGCAGTAAATGCGGCTTATTTAAATTGCCACTGTACTCTGTGTGCTTGTCAATCAATGACTTTTAACAACAGCTCAGAAGAAAAGAAAGACATGAAGTCACTAGAGCAGTTGGGAGAATTTTTTTAAGAAAGGCAATTAAAGCCAGGCCTGGTGACACAGGGATGTCACCCAGCACTCTGGGAGGCAGGTGGGTCACAAGTTTAAGCTCAGCCTGGCCAACGTAGCACCTGATAGAGACAATGTCTCACAATAAAATTTAAAAATGGGCGGAAGATGGGGAGGTAGAGGAAGGCCAGACCGGGCACGTATGTTACTGAGGACTGGGTCCAGGGCCTTCGCACTGAGCTATGTCCCCAGCCCATTATCTTTCCCTTTGGTTTTGAGACAAGGTCTTGCTAAGTTGCTGGGCTGAAATTTTCTATCCCCCTGCCTTAGCTCCCCACAGTGCTGGGGCTATAGGCCTGCACCTTCTTAGCAGGGGTAAGAACATCGGACCCAAGGCGGGTCAGAGCTGGCTACATGTCCTGCCCCACCTCGAGATGAGGCTCGTGCAATTTGTTTTCTATTGGACAACAGCAAAGATATTTCAAAATGGCTGTTTTTCCTCCTCTCTTTCACAGGAAGCATTTTGTTTGGAGAGTTATTTTGGGCTCTTTGCTGTGAGGATCGGTTGGGGTTTCTGGAGGCAGAGTCCTTCAAGTGTGGGGTGCTCTGAAGGCTGATCCCCACAGACTCCAGCCACTCATCAGAGCAATAGCCCAGGGGTTGAGCCACTTGCTTCTGGCTGCAGCGGCTGTGCCCTGCAAGCTGGCACTGGCTGTCACCCCTACCGTTACCTGTCTCGTCCCATGTCACCTGGGTTGCTGGCCTTGTAGTCTCGGCACTGTCCTCTGGTCTGAGAACAGGAATCAATTTCCTGTGGGCCCAGCTTTTTCCTGTTCGTGAAGATGGGAGTAGTAACTTTCAAGCTCTTCTGTGTCGGAGAAGAAACAACATAAGCATTTTTTAAAAGAGAAAATTGGATCTATTTAGACAAAACAGCCACACGCACCTAATTTCATTGTAGGTGGTCTGTGTGCGTGGGGGGGGAGCTTTTGAA
Organism: Ctenodactylus gundi; assembly: GCA_004027205.1. Taxonomy (NCBI): domain Eukaryota; kingdom Metazoa; phylum Chordata; class Mammalia; order Rodentia; family Ctenodactylidae; genus Ctenodactylus; species Ctenodactylus gundi. The sequence continues at coordinate 137,262 of PVKB01004330.1, read as the reverse complement.
CGCATTGCTGTACAAAGAAATAAAAATATAGAAAAATGATCTGAATTGCCTCTTGAAGCAGGTAAGGGAAGTTATTTTTGTTATCTGCAGCCAATGGAGATGACCTGCACCCTGAAATGGAGTAAATTCACTTTGCAAATATCAACATGGATAAATCTCAGAACTCAACACCGACAGTGGCAAGCTGTAAAATGTTCTAGGTAATTGTGCTGTGTACTGAGTTATTTACATAAAATCACAACGCGTAAACCTGCAGGCTGTGGTTAAGGGTGCCTGGGAAAATAACAGTTTCCTGATGGGGCTGAGTCTGGGGTGTGAGTCTGGGATGGGTGGGCCCAGCTTGGCTGCCACAGCAGATAGATTATCAGAGTTGGAGAAATGAGCCCAAAATGTTAAAATATTCAAGTCAAGTGAGTGTCACCGAAAGAAGTCTCCGTTACCTAAGACTCTCTTGGGGATGCCTCGTAGATTTCAAAATGGAAAATCTGGATCAAAATTGGTTTTTTTTCCCTAGCACAAATAGTATTCTAGACAATTTTTACATGCTTCTGTTATATATTGTGAAATATATTTGAAATATTAATGCACACATGGGGACACCTTGAATCTTTTAATGTTTCTTTTGCAAAAAAAAAAAAAAATGTGATTTCTTTAGGCTTTCCTACCTGTCTCAAATCTGTTGCATCTGAAGGGTCAGGTGGTCAAATTGCCCAACAAACCTACACTCACTGACCTTGGGTGTGGTGGACTGTCTTACTTAGTTGCTTGTTGCTGGGACAGGATACCCGACATCCACAACTTTAGGGAGGAAAGATTTATTTTAGCTCACAGTTTCGGAAGGTCCCATGTGGGGGTGCAACTAGAGGTCCACACTGCTTGGCTGAACAGAGCCAAGTCAGGGAAGAAGGGCGGGACCAGCACAGGCCCCTCCAGGTCAGACCCCAAGCACCAGCCCCTCCAGGTCAGGCTTCCGCTCCAACAGTGCACAGTATCCATGGAGTCGTGAGGCCTTTGGGGGGCACTCCAGATCCAAACCACAACACAGGTCATGATATTAGAATATTTGAGCTTTATGGACACATCCCTTTTGTTATTAGACATGACATGTGTGCTATGTCCTACCAAACAGATTCCTTTAGCATTTATAATACGCAGATGGTCAATTAAACAGTTTTTTTTCCCCCCTACTAAGGCAGAAAAGAAACAGCAGAGGGGTGGGCTGATGAGCAGAGACATGCCGGGCAGCAGGAGGCAGGGCCTGGTGTTTATGACTGAAGATCAGGAAATCGACACTATCCACAAAAACTTCACACTTTTTCTGATTGTATGTTCACCAAAAAATAGTTGGTCCAAACTTACCGTACGTCCAGGGAAGCTTTCAACATCGACTGGGAGGATCTGCACGGCTGTGCCTTTGCTCACGTGCTCGGCTTCCCGTCCACCAGCCCACCAGCGGACGGGCAGCTTTCTCCACGCCGGCCCCCGCCTCACGCTTCCCTTAGTGCTGGCTGCCCACGCAAGAACTAAGACCTCCTGAAACTGTGAGCTCAAACAACCGGTCCTGCCTTAAGTTTAGGAAGTTAGACATCGTGTTCCAGTAACAGAAAGGGAACCAAGGAGTCCACTCACCCTGCGCGCACGGGAGATGGCGAGGTCCTTTTTGGCCAGTGTCAACAGCCTCCTGCGATTTGGTCAGCAGCACTTGAATGAACTTGAAAGTAGGATCTGGGTGCCCGTGCCTGGGTCCACAGGTGTGCCCAACAGCTCCAAGGTTCTGGGTTCAGAGTGCCAGTTGCTCTCTCCCGAACCAGGTCATTTCTCTTCATCCTCTTTTGATTCACGAACCTGTCCCATCTCCCAGCTATTCTGAGACGCAGGATGTCTGTCCTCACTTCTGAGAATCCGGAAGTTCCCCCAGGAGACCCACCCCTTCCCCGGGGGTCACCTCTCTCATTTGTTGACCTCCTACCTTCCCTCCACCTGCTGCTCATGGAGAAGCGAGAGACCCGGCGTCCGCAGCCATGGCTGCTCCCGCGGCTGCGCCCTGGCGGAAGGGAGCTGGTCTCCCTCCTCAGGCCTGCCCCGCCCTCCATCTGCCTTTCCCACGCTCTGTCCATCCATTGCGGCTGGGACTTCCTCTGAAGCTTTTGCTACAGCGATGGAAGCAAAAGAAGAGGGCTCACTGAACTTTTCTTCTTGTGACAATGAAGGGGAGCATCAAAAAATGGAGGCTTAGGAGTTTGGCCTTGACGCTTGATTAGTACTTTAAAAAAAAAAAAATCACCAAGAAAGAACTGAACTTGAAGGAAGACGAAATCACCTGCCGCCTCAGCTCACTATGGGGGCGAGCCCCGGGAGAGCTGGGCTTCCTGCTGGGGGTGCTAAGCCACAGATCAGGGTTTGGGGGTGATTGGGGACTCGGCAGCAGCAGCCACGGGTGTTTTGTTGTCTTTCCAAATAAGTTGCTGGCATCTGAAGAGCAGCTGAGCCGAGGGCAGAGTGGACCTGCCCCACGTGAGCACCTGCCTGGCACGGTCCGCGGCCAGGCCCCAGGGGACAGGCCACACAGCGCGCACGCACTGAGCCTGGCTGGCTTCACTCCTGGCTTCTGTTTCCTTCCGCTCTACCTGGAAGCCCCCAAATTATATATTAAAGACTCTCAGTTGGGTCTAGTGGCCCAAGCCTGTCATCTCAGCACTGAGAAGGCTGAGGCAGGAGGATCTCAAGTTTGAGTCCAGCCTGGGCAACTTATAGTGTGTCTCAAAATGAAAAATAAAATGTGAGTACTGCAGTATTAGTAACAACAACAACAACAATAATAAAGATTCTTTTATTTCCTTTACCCCCACCCCATTAATAGGCCACAATTATTTATTCCTCCCCCTCTCAGACATGTAATCATTTTAGCTTGAGGTATTGTAGATAAATAGCTAGGACTATTCCTGTGAAAAATGTTATTTTGTGAAGAAAGATTCCGTTTCCCGTGGATACAGCATCCTTAGGAACAGACGTGCCTGCTCAGTGTGTATGTAGATGATATGGATGGAACTGGAGGGGACAATTGTTGAAACACAGACAATCGAGTGGCACCCTCCCCTGCCCTGTCTTTGGCCTCCACCCCAGGCATCTCGTGGCCTAATCTTAACGTTGAATAAATTTTAAAAAATAATTTCAGGGCCATTTTTCTCCCCAGAGATGGTGTGCTTGTGTGTCTCCCAATTTAATTACGTCTTGTTTTATTTTGTTACCTCTGCTGGGTGCTCCCTGGGCCGCCTCCGTTTGACCTTTCATTTACTTCATATGTTGCATAACTCTTCTCTAAAGCATCTGTGCTTAAAAAAAAAAAAAAAAAAAAAAAAAAAAGCTTCTGTGCCGTCTGCTCCAGATCTTCGCTTTCCTTTCTGTGGTTTTTATCCGGTACTGGAGATTTCTGTCAGAGTTTTTGCCTTAGTCTATTAGCTCACTAATTTTATTTTCATTAAAAGGTTTTGTGGCTCAACCTGGACACTGGGAAATTCATTTCAATATTTATCTCTGTCCAGCTGTGCCTCCCTAACAGGTTCTGCTAAGGAACTGCTCCACTCTGTTTCTGTGTCTTCAAACATATTAGAGGAATTGGGAAGTTATGTTTTACATTAGATCATGACTTTATTTATTTCCAATTGTGTATCTATTTTATGTTGTCTTTTTAATCCTATGACTCCCACACTTTCTTCTGTTTTATTTTATTTCATTTTTTTTATGACACCTGAAATAGAATCTGGAGACTTTGCACTGAGCTCCCCAGCCCATTTTTAGTTTTGATTTTGAGACAGGGTCTTGCTAAGTTGCCCAGGCTGGGTTCAAACTCACCATCCTCTTGCCTCAGCCTCTTGTGGTCCTGGAGTGACAGGTCTGGGCCCAGCAGAGCTGGCTACTTTGTGTTTTACAAGTAATAACTGCCACATCTCCCCCGGTTGCACACATCTGTCCCTGCTGTAGAAACACTAAGTTAAATAATCATTCACCTTGGTTTGGTCCTGGCTCTGCCACTCCTTGGTTGTGCTGCCAAGACGGTGTCCTCCGTGTCAGGAGGTGACTCTTCTCCACGTAGGCAATGGAAGGACCCACCGTATGCAGCTGTTCCGGGTACTAAGGGTATAACGCATGTACAATGATACAGGCATACCTGATCTACATAAATGCTTAAAAATCGTCGCTTGCCCCATGTGCTTGTATGGCTCTGGCTCCTGGCTCTCTAATCTGTTATTTGGAAAGGCTTTGAGGAAGAGAACTGTCTCAGGTAATTATCTCAGGTAATTGTGGGATTCAGCACAGACATTATTTTAAAATTCTTATGTCCACCCAATTTCCAAAGTGGTCTTAGTGGGAAGAAAGGATGAGCTTACAGCTGCAGTGGAAAGGGGTGGAAGGGCAGGTTTTGCTGAGCTGATGAGAGGAATCCCAACATGTGTTAAAATTGGTCAAAGCCAGGCCTCGGGTGTTGCACAGTGGCTCAGCTACTTGGAGGCTGAAGCAGGAAGATCGCTCCCTAGAGCCCATGACTTCAAGACAGTCTGGGTATATATAGTAAGACTATGTCTCAAAAACTGGTAAAGATTGTTACTTGAATCTGAAATGTCCCCCAACATTCTTCTGTGTGTCGAAGATGGCTAGATCACGGTGGAGGAGGGGGACTGCCCTCGCCCAATGATTCACCCATGGATGGTGTCCTGGTCTCTAAGGAGGTGGGGCCTGGCTGGAGGAGGGTCACGGGGGTGGGACTGGAAGGGCGTGACCTGTCCCCGGCTCCTCCCTTCTCTCTCCACTTCCTGCCACCATGGGGTGAGCAGCTGTCCTCCGCCAGGCCCTCTGGCCCTGGCCCACTGACCATGCCTGGACTGAGATGACTGCAACTGTGAGCGGAAATGAACGTCTCCTCCCTCACATTGTGGGTGTCAAGTGTTGCATCCCAGTGACAGAAGAATCAAGACAGCTGTCTTCAGTATAATACAGGAAGCTGAAAATGCCAAAATTAGAATCTAATTCTGCCCATGCTGCGAAGCCACACATGGCTAGGAGGGTGACATCGGGTGAACGTAGCCGGGCACACACGCCATGAGTGGAGAACACACTAGAAAGAGAGAAATTTGGCTCTGTGAAACCAGAAAAAAATATTCCCTGAGCCCAACTCTCTGACAGTCCCACCAGCTGTTTACTGAGAAGGAACTGCGACATGTCTCTGAGTCTGACACCTGGGAAAGAACTTCCATCACGGCAGCTGCTGGGTGAGAGACGCGGGGTTCGATGGGAACGCTGTGCCCACAGTGTCAAGGATTGAGCCTCACACATGTATACAATGGTTTAAACATTCAAAATGCTCCACCCGGGGTTCGGGAGAAAAGTGGGGGAACACCGGGATGGAGCCCCGGGCCTTCACACTGAGCCACGCCCCAGGCCACTTTTTATTCTGTACTTTCTTATTCTGAGTCACAGTCTCACTAAGTCACAAAGTTGTACTGGCAGGGATCAAACATGTAATCCTCCTGCCTCAGCCTTCCAGAGTGCTGGGTGATGACCACCTGTGCTCCTGGTCCAGCTGGATGGTCAGGATTTTTATGCAGCTGATGTTCAGTGTCTTAATTCATAGAGTAGCTAGGAATTTATAGTAAAATCCCTGGCAACCTTTTCCATTATGTGTGTGTGTGTGTGTGTGTGTGTGTGTGTGTGTGTGTAGAAAGTCTCATTCTGTAGCCCAGGCTGGCCTTGAACTCAGAGCAATCCTCCGACTTCAGCTTTCCAAGCACTGGGGTGACAGGTGTGTGCCACTGCACCCAGCTTACACGATGCTGAGGGATTGAACCCAGGGTCTTGGGATTGCCAGACCATCGCTCTAACCACCTGGCTACACTCCCAGCCCCGACAGATATATTTATTAATCAGTCTCTAATAATCTCTTTCCGTGTGACTTTTACCCTGTTCCACGACAGCGCTTTCGTCATTTCCTCTGATTGGGATAAACACCTGCTGAAGGGGAGGCCCATCCCAGCGGGCAAGGATCTGCTAGTCACTACTTTCCAGGGAAGTCGCATGAGCTGGCTGGTCTGACCCGTGCATTCCCTGCGACAAGCACGACTTCTACGGAATGAACCCTAGCTTAGGGGATGCACCTGGGCCGACGGCGTGCCCCTCCCCGGCATCTCACAGCAAGTTCCTCTTAATGGAAATGTGACTTCAAATTCGACAACAGTCCTGGCCACTTCACCATGACAGAGTGTGGGCGGGACTACCTTTCCAAAGAAAAGTGTGACAAACATCCCAGCAGTGTTTTTGACCACCTGCCACAGCCTGGGCCGGGTGCTCACATGGTATCTGAAAGAGTCCCCTCAGGGGCAGGCAGGAAGGTGAGGAGTGCGATGGCTTACCCGCGGGCAGACGCTGGCACAGACCCTTGTAGGCACCTAAGGCGGGGGGAGGAGGGGGGTGGATGGGTGGCTGCCCGGCCAGTGCCTGGTCTTCTGCCTGCTGTCCCTCGCTGGATTTTTATTGTGCATTCAGGCCGGTTTCTCCCTGAGTGTTGCCCTATGAAATATTTATAACGTGCAGACCATTAAATAAACAAGTTGCTCCACTCGGTTCGTTTGCGTGGCCCCTGCAGCCCTCCAGGCCCACGTACCCCACAGCCCAGCTGGCCAAACGCCCTTTCTCTGCTCGTTAGTTTTTTGTGGGCCTCAAACAGCCGAAGACTCAGGGTGAAGTAAAAGAATTAAAAGCCACGTGGTGCTCGTGAGCTGAATGCAGAGGAAGATTTTGGCGTGTTCCGTGTGGGCCAGTCGTGAGCAAGAAGCCACCATAGGCAGGCTGAGGGGCCCCACAGGCCCAGCCTCGAGGTTCTGCACTGAGGAAATCCTGAATTCAAAATGACTGCTGTGAACAGCACATGCCTGGCCACCATGGTTTGTTAGATCCTGCGTTTCTAAGGTTGAGACTGTGGTAGCTTCTGCCGACCCTTCCAAGCCTCAAAGAAGCAAACTACGCAGGCTCCTGACACGTTGATGTGTGTATTGCTAAAACCCCCTCAGGCCGCTCCTGCCTGTGACTCCCAAAGGGAAGACTGAGGACACACGCTGGGGGTTGGGGTAAATAATGGGAGCATTTGTTCAGAAGTGGAAAATGGGAGAGGGTGGAGATCAAGAATTTATTGCATGTGAGGTTTTTGCCATTTTGTTTTTATTTTTCTGCTAGTGACAGGGTCTTGCCCTGTAGTCCAGGCTAGTTGTAAACTCACTCTGCAGCCCAGGCTGGTCTCTCATGGAGATCTTCCTGCCTCAGCCTCCCGAGGGCTGGGATTATAGGTGTGTGCCACCATACCGATGTAGGTGATGCTGAGGAATCAAAGTTCGGGCCTTGTGCCTGCCCCGTGTGGCTGTGTTTCCTCGTAATGTCCTAGACAGGAGCAAAGCCCTTAAGGGAACAGTGCTGAGGGGACAAACAGCAAGGAATTGGTGCTTAAAGGGGCAGAACCATCCGATCCGGGGCAGGAGGCACCCAGGCACTTGAGGCACCCGAAGACTGGGAGCTCTGACATTTGGGTGCAAAGAAGATGAGGTGAATTCTGTGGCAGAGATGGGGCAGGAGCAGGTTGTGGGTCCTGGGTGTGCTGCGTCCCTGGAGCCTCTGGGCCCTCAACTTGCATTGGTGTGGTGGGTCAACCCAGTGCCAGATTCCTATCATAGTAATTCTGGCCAAGGATTGAATACAGGGACTTTGCACTGAGCTACCATCTCAGAATATTTTTTTTTTTTTTTTTTTTGAGACATGATCTTTCTCGAGATGCCCAGGCTGGACCTTGGTTGGGATTCTCCTTCTTCAGCCTCCCAGAGTTCTGGGAGCCTGGAAACATGCTGTGATACAACTGAGAAAGGCAACTTGTGCTTTCAAGAATTTCCTAAGAGTTCTCCCAGAATTCAGATTATTCTTGCAAATTTAGCAAAATAGTCACCTTAGTCAGATGCAGTGCCGCTGCTGATCTGACAGGAGTTGGCATTTTGCTTTCCTTGTTCTCGGGAGAATGGTCTTCAACTGAACTGTCCCTGGCATCCACTGCTCTCGTGTGCGAGACATAGGTCGGGAGACGTATTTATGGACCACAGGTACAGAAGACATGGAACCAGGGCACAGTGCAAGGATCCCTGCTTTACGGCCATGGTTAAGCTCATGGCCGGACAACAAGAACTCTGAGAGACATCTGTAGATGCATAAGGCAGACTCCACCACAAGGAAATAGTCAGCCCAAAATGTCCAGAGCGTCAAGGCTGGGAAACTGTAACCTACCAAAATCTTTCCAACGAAAACCATGTACAAAACTCAGTGGGGTTATTCATCTTAGGAAGTAGGTGAAAAATAGATGAGTTTAAAAAAAATCAATATTTACTACAAAATTGTATCACCAGAAGGACAAAAGAAAACATTACTTTTGTTAAAAAGAAAAAGATCAGAGAGCTCTGGAAGGAAGCTATAAAAAAAATAAGAACATAGCTTAAGTAAGCGCTTTGATAAAAACAAAGAAAACAAACAAACACCTGGTCACCAATGGGATCCCAGGATGGCAGCGGTGGGGAGCAGGTTGGACCCAGGAGCCGTCCTAACCAGTCTGTGAACCCAGAGCGCTGAAAGTTTATGAGGAACATTACAAAAAGAGAAAGTACAGAAATACGAGAAGAAGCCACCACAGAGGAGGCCCCGGGAGATGGTTCCCCACGTGTACCTGAAGAGTGCAGAGAGAACCGATGCGGGGCTGGAGACACGTCAGGGGGAAAGATGGAAGAAAGCTTTGACTCTACAGGTCAAGAGTTGGCATATTACTGGGAGAAAGTAATTATTTTGGGGAAAAAAAAGGTTTCCAAATTCTATAACCATCATGCAACAAATCAAAAGAGGGGCTCCACAACAGAAATGTAAGGCAGACAACACCAGGTGACAATGACCCCCCACTCCATAGGGCGGTGGTGATGTTGAGGGAATAGACTGAGCCCCTTCCCACAGCCCACCAGTAACAGGGCAGCAGGGTGCAGAAAAGAGGCGTGGGTGCTTCAGTTAGGGCCATAGGGAGCTCTGAGAACTCCACTTCACCCCCGGTCAGTGAGGTCCCAGTGGATCGCTTTGACTCTAGGAGTAACACTGTATCTCATTACATTGAGAAAGCCTCCGGCAGCAGAATTGGAGAGGGGAATTTTTAAAAAGAATACGAACTGGGAAGCTTTTTGGGGACAGCGGGGGGGGGGGGGGGGTGGAACTAGTTCTAGATTTTTAACCCAATCCGAGCAGTGAACACAGAGAGGGTGGTGTGAACTATCGGATATGACAAGTAACAGGTTGGGGGGGAGGGGTGGTGGCACTTGAGGACAGGTTCTGCTTCATAGTCTTAAGTTTACAAGAATTTGAGGTAAAAAAGAATGAGTGTGCTATCTGAAGAAGTAGAACTATGGAAGTCCTAGAACCAGGCACAGTGCAAGGTCCTTGACTGGTGTCATGGCTAAGCACCACCTGATGTCATGGCGGGTGTTTTCAGTGTGCTCATTTCTAAATTATGTGCAGAGGACCAAGTAGCTAATTACCCCTCCCCATTTTAAAATGTGCATCAGGATAGTCAGGCAGCCAAGTAAATAGGTCCAATTTAGATCCCACCAGTAGGCGCTGGGCGAGGGGCACGCACGGTGAGTTGTGGCGTGTGCACGGAAGGGGTCCTGAGCAAGGGTGGGAGGTGTGGCAAAGGGAGCATGGAATCGGCGTATAGAGAGTCGGAACTTGGGAGGCAAAGCCACATGGGTGGTGGGGACAGGTACAACAGGTGGCTCTCCAGGGCAGAGCCTGGGCAGCCTGAACCAGAGGGGTCTCTTCACAGCAACACTGAGCAAACTTCCAGTGGTCATAGCGGGTGTGTGACTCTTGGGCTCTGGAAGGTGAGACAGGTTTGGTACAGAGAGGATTTAAACAACCTGCTCCAGGCTTCCAGACAGGAAGTAAGACGCTAGGGAGGCTCAGGTCCTTGTTTCCCTAGGAAGGCTTCACCGACACTATGACAAGACTGACAGTGGTGACAATGGTGGTAGCAGAGATGCCAGTGACAGTGACGGTGACGACGGGGTGGTGATGGGGACGATGGCGGTGTGGTTGTGGTGCCAAATGATGGTGACAGTCACACCATGACAGAGTGGTGGTGACGATGGGTGATGGTGGCAATGAGACTAGAGGTGATGTTGATGGTGACGATGGCAGTAAGACCAGAAATGGCGGTCATGTGATGGCTGTGATGATGATGGTGATGGTGACGACAGTGACAGTGTCAGTCACGACAGATATCAAGAGAGGTGATGGTGTGGTCATGTAGTGGTTCTGAAGTCGATGACAATGGTAAAAATCCTTTCACATCGAGTGTCACTGTTCCTCGTGCCACATTTAACCTTAAAAACAAAAGCAACATGGGACCATTCAGTGTCACAGAGATCACTGAACTGTGGTTGACCTGGGAAATATTTAAAATTTTTATTTGGCATATTTCTCCCACTAGTTTTCCAGATAGTGGAATTTGACACTTGGCATCCAAGTTTTTTAGTTCATACTGTTGATTGCTTTCTGAACTCTTGTAAGTAAAAATTTGGAAAATTAGGGGCCATTCATGTACTCTTACTTACATATGCAAACGTGCCGCTCTATAGATATTTAAATGGCTTGCAGACATACTACAGACAACATTTCATGTCCTCAGCATTCTTCTTATTTATTTCAAATTGGAAATATTCATGCTCATTGGATCTAGGAACCTCGCAGGAATGTTTTTTGCTGGAATATTTTAAGTTTCTATTCAACGGCTTATCGTAGACTTGAGCTGCAAACTCGTTGACACTGCTGTCCTCACGTTGTGCGCCTCCGACCCACTTCCTGCTCAGTCTCCCGCGTCCTATGAGCACTGAGGGCGGATCATTCACAAGATTGACTTTCCTATTTGCCCGAGGCTCCATTTTTATTTCCCACCTTAAATCAACCTAATGCAGCGAAGAAAGAATACTGTTAATGCCCATACTACCCAGCAGTATGGCTACATTTTTTTTTTTAAGAAATTGCCTTCAGGTCAGGAATAATTAGCTCAGATTTCCACAGGCACATCCTGACATTTTCTCAGAAAGAAGAAGTCTTATGGGCACACGCTAGAAATCACTGGGTGAGCGCTTTCTCTCTCTGAGTACACCTCCGAAGGTCTTGTGGCTCAGAAATTATCTCAAACTTTATTGACACAGGCTGAATTTCACTTTTACCTCTCAGACTACAAATGTAACTTACAGGAACAGACTGCAGAGGATGGCAGGAGTCTGTGGGTGTCTTCCAAAGGAAGTTTGCCTGTCTGGGTCCAGATGCAAGCGTCTTCATGTGGAGGGTAATCTTTGTTTCTCAGCCAGTTATGATATCTCTAAGAAATGACTATTGTAATCGAGGCTCTGGTACTTGGAGTTTATTTCTATACTTTTTAGTTTTTATTGCAACAGATTCTGTTCTACTCTGACTATACATGTATAGATTTGTCACATAGGCTTATTTTTGGATACTACGGACTTTGCACTGAGTGACAGCCTCAGTCCCCCCCCCCCATTTTTTTTGTTACATTTTGCTTTTTATTTCTAGACACAGTCTTGCTGAGTCATTCAGTTTCCCAAGCTGGGCTTGAACTTGCAGTTTGGTGATTGACACCAAATTAAATTATACACCAATTAAGTTATACATGCATATACATATATATGATTACATGTGTATACACACACATATATGATTACATGTATATGCTAGGCTTAGACAAGTATATGTTGGCTACTGTTATTCTTCTTGTTTCATAGTCCCTGGTCTCCCACAGTCCCTGGCTGCAGAGTTCATGGTACATCAACTAAGGATTAATAGCTGAATGGCTTTGGGGTTGTTTCAGGGCCCTGTCAGGAAAGAGAAGCCCACTGGTAACTGGAGAGGCCTTCAGTGGAGACGATATTTACAAGGTAAAGTGAGAGTCCTGAGAACCACACAGAGGATGTGGGGAGCACCCGGGGACACGCTACAGAGAAATCATTATGACCCCAGGACTAAGGGGCAAAGGAAAGAGAGTTACCCAAACATGGCAAGAGCTGCAGCTGTAAGCAAGAGGTACTTTCTGTCTCAGTCACTTTCTCATTGCTGGGACACAGGACCCAGCACCCACAACTTATGGGAGGAAAAGTTTACTTCAGCTGACAGTTTCAGGAAGTCTCAGTCCATTCACGGGGGGGCTGGTGAAGGTGGGAGCACATAGCAGAGGCCCAGCTGGAGGAAGGCTGTTCATCCCATGGTGGACAGAAAGCAGGGTGAAGAGTCCAAGAAGAAGGGGGAGCTCATACATGCCCTTCCGGGTCAAAGCCCAGGGACCCCCTCCTTCTAGGTCATGTCCCAGTGACCTTCCCCTTCCAGTTCAAACAAAGGGGGAATCAAAGTCCTTCAAAGAAGGAAGGTCGGTGCCCCTCAGATTTGACCCAGTTGCCTGAACTCCCTCCACCTCAAATGCCCAGCCGTGTCCCAGATCCTGCTAGGAAAAGGGGACTTCCATAAGAAACACCTTCTCATGCCTTTTCTATACTCTTTCGTTGAGTAGTGAGAAATGAGCAATTGTAGAAAGGGAGGGGACATGCTGCAGGGAGACAAAAGCTTGTACTTCTTTTCATGAATACAACTAAAGTCCTATTACCCAATAATTCTACTTTTTAACACCCTTACTTTCAACCTGATGCTTTTTTTTACTAGGGAGTGTAATTTTGCTTTAAAGTCCCTGTTAATATTCTATTAATATAAAGTGTTTACTGATGTTTGGGTTTTTTCCCAGTCCTATGTAAAAACCCTTATATTTTAGTTATATGTTAACTCATTCACATTCATTATTATAACTTGATATTTTGACTACTTCTAGTCACTTACTTTATTTGTTTTTATGCATTCTTCTCCCTTTTTTGTTGTTTGTTTTGTTTTCAGTGGTTGTAAATTTGTACACTATTACAACTGTTTCCAAATGTTACCATTTTCATTGCCAAATACTTAGAGGTTTTTTTTTTTTTCAGTCTTAAAATATTGCATGCTTTGTTTGGAAGTGATAACAACTCTATATCAAGAATTCTTACTATTTTTGAAAAATAATTCAAGAGCTGATTACATCATGTCTTTTCTAAAGCAGGTTGGGTCTACTCTCTCCTCTTCTGGCTACTTTAACACCCAATGGGTCGCTCCCTGTCACCCTCTGAAATGGCGAGTGTTGGAAGAACTTCAAACATGTGGGATGGTGGAAGGTTTCTGTCTACATTCCACAGTCATCTACTAACTTCTACCTGAAGACAATGTGTCCCTTTGAGGCTTACTTTGCTCATCGGGGAAAACCAAGACAAGGTTACTCAGCTGGACTCCTGTGAGGCTCCCACTCAAGAACTGGCAAGTTTATCTCCCAGTCAGGACTTCTAATTTCTCACTGGAGGGTATCACAGAAGGACTGAGGAGTTTAGTGAAAGAATATGAAGTACTAGTTTAGTACTTCTTGGAAGTAGACCTGCTCTGTTCAGAAATCATCACCAAAGTCATGCTTATATCCAAATACAAAGACTGGTCAAACATATGGTGAATGTTAAAAATTTTTTAAAGTTATTATGATCAAAGGCTGTTCTCCCCCTCCCGATCCTCCTCCTCACCTCAATCAAACTTATCCTGTCATTCTTGACACTTTCTGAAGCAGTTCTGGAGATCTTCTTTCATGAATGTCTATAAGACACGATCAAAACCACACTGAGTGCTGCTGCTGAGCACCATCCCATGGGAAAGCAGCTCCTCAAAACATGATCACTGGATCTGGCACCAGGAGACTTCTCTCATCCCCAAAGCCAAATGACCAGGAAAGGTCAACATTTTGACTTGATTCAAGACACCCATGCAGCCATAAAGACAGCAGAACCAAAGACACTCTGGAAAGAGGACTTTCAGAACTACTTCAGAATGTGGTAGAGCTATGGGATGAGTGTTTTTTAAAAGCAAAGGTTTCTTCAATTGATATTAATAGCAATGGGTCTCTTCCTGCCATATTTTTAATGCGAACAGCTACCATATTTTTCCATCACCTTGTGTTAGAGGAGATTAGCTGTGGTGGCAGCTTCCTAAGAGATACTGCAAATCCGTGAGTGTAAACTGCTTGGTAGACACAAAGTCAAAGCAGCAAGCCAGCGGCCAAGAAACGTCTGGAATATAGAGTCCATTTTCTGGGACGATCAGGGTCTTTCATGACAGAGGTGACCCAGATGTGACTTGTCATCTACCACGAGAAGAAGACTCCAGGGAAGCCTCATGGTGTCCAAGTCACGCTATGCTGCGCCCCACCTGATCTTTGTGCAAGATGGCGCATGGTGGACAGAGGATACGATCCATGCTGGTTAGAACAGATTATAAGCTTTGAATTTTTTTAATGGGAAAGGTTATTTGGGGGAAATTTAGAACAATGGTTATGCTGACTCAACTTCAAATGCCAACAACACTCAAAAAAAATAGTTCAATCTACCCTTGCGATAGAAGTTTGCCAGCGGAAAGCACAAGCACAGGAAATAGGAAGAAATATTTAGCGTTTTCTATTTATAGGAGGCTTGGCAGGAGCAAAGGAGAGAATATATTACTTAAAATATGCTTACTGCACCCTTCTTTTTGCAACAACTCAGTGGAAATAGGAAGTATTTAAGATTTTTAAAACTACATAATGTCACTGTAAGAAGTACTTTGTAATGAGCAGTATGGAGCCATATTTCAAAATTATTTTTAACCCCAAATAAACCTCCCATTTTAAAGCAACCCAATGAGAAATCAGTAATATATTATTGGAGAAAAAATTGACTATGATTGCATTTTTCTCACAGTGAGGAAAACTCACCGCCACATTTAATTAATGTGCATTATCAGAAGTTGAAAGGTATTTTCTCACCAATAAGAACACTCTAGAGAAAGATCTAGAGTTGAGATCACTGGGTCAGAGTTGAAGGACCATGATCACTGTTACCCAAAGCCACCGAGCGGGTGACGGTCCTACCAACATGACTGTGGGTTCTCATTGTTCCAACTGTTTTCCAAGTATTCACCCTTGCCACTTTTTTTCTTAGTCATCTTTTTATTTTATTTCTTTTTTTGAGTCAGGGGTTCACTCTAGTCCAGGCTGGCCCTGAACTCACTATGTAGTCCAGGCTGGCCTTAAATCCACGGCAGTCCTCTTGCCTCGGCCTCTTCGGTGCTAGGGTTACATGCATGTGTCACCAAACCTAGCTTATGTGACACTGGGGTATCGAGCCCAGGGCTTTGTGCTTATCAGATGAGCACTCTAATGTCTAAGCTACATCCCCAGCCCATTTCTTAGTTATCTTGACCACTGTCAAGTGGTAATATTAATTTTTATTTTCTTTGGTAGTAAAGGAGCAAAGTTTTTAATATGTATCCAACTTATATTTATAGGTTTATGTGGCTATTCTTCTTTATGAAATGCCACCTCTCTTGTCTTTTTTTCCCCTATATTAGCTTTTTTTCCTGTTGCTGAGACACAAGACCCAGCAACTGGATCTTAAAAGAGAGGTTTACTTGATTCACAGTGTCAGTGGGTTCAGTCCATGGTGATCTGGCTCCAAGGCAGAAACCATGCAGTTCATCCCATAGAGGCCAGAAAGCAGAGAAAGAAGGGAGGATTGGGGGCAAGAGCACCCCCTTCCAGGTCACACCCCGGCGACTCACCTCTCACCAGGCCCCGCCTCCTCACAGCCCTGGAAACCATCCATGGGTGGATCCACGGATGAGCACAGTGCTCCTTGCACAGGGGACGTTGGGATCTCAGATCTTGTATCTAAACCACTGCAGTACAAAGGGCTGAACCATCCCATGGGCCACACAGAAACCAGCCTCAGAGATCTAACTAGCACAGGTTGATCTGCTAGGGCTTCCAAGCAATCTGGAGGCAACTTGAGGAGGTCAGGTGTCTGGAGATCACATGAGAGAAGCCAGACAGACACAGCACGTTCCTTGTCATCACAGCGTTCAGACTCGTATGTTTGTCCCCTTTGCCTCGTGAACTCTGCCTAAAACTGCAACAGAGCCCTCTTACGATCCCTGCTTCTCCTGGCTCACTGCTGCCTTCTTTCTGCTCCCTCCCTTTCCCTGCATTCTAATGAGAGCCTCTTTTCAAATGAACTCTGCGAAGAAATGAAAATGAAGCCATTATCTAACTGAGCTACGGATCCGATGGCAATTTCTGGTGAGGCAGCTCAAGTTAAGCAAAAGGACAATTAACTTCACCACAATCACAATATTGTGGGAAAGAGAAATTAGTTCTGCAGTAGAAAATTGATTTCCCAGGCTGCACCTGCCCCGACCCTCCTGGTCTCTGTTTTCCTCAAAAGCTGATGACTGATATAGCATCCCTGCTCTGCTGACTGAACTCTCAGCACTGACCTTTCTTTCCTTTCAAACTCCTGAGAGCACAGTGCCTGAGCGGTGATGGAGCAGGACTGGGAGAGGCTTGGCCTTGGGGTGGGGTCATTGCAGCAAGTGGGACCCTCCCATGACTGAAGGTGTGTTGGGGTGTTTTAAACCTCTTTGCCCTTTGGGCATCAGCCCCAGCAAAGTGTACATTCGGGTTGTGTCTTCACCATCTTTCTCCCTTTCTGCTCCTCGTAAGAAGACAGGTGTGGCTCCAGAGGGATTCTAGTTCTTCCCTAGTTTCTAACTAGTAGAAGTCTGCACCAGTAGGTGAGCCTACATAGCCGGCTTGGGAAGCTATAGCTGTCCTATACAACTACCCCTTCCAACCCCCTACTCAGGTGAGGTACACTACTTTTGCTGTGGGACCTGTATCCACTGGAAGTGAACATGTAACTCTGAGCATGTAACTCCGCTAATAGTGGAGATCAAATCGGAGTCCTTGCTCCACGCCTAAGGCAACTGCCATAGATTCATTAATTTAGCCAATAGCATTAAAAGATACAATGTATTTATAGTATTTATCTATATTCTTTCAGGCCATAACCTCCCTCCCCCAGTGACCTCCCTCCCTCCCTCACCCCACCTTCTCACAGCATAGGAAATCACCCACAGATGAATCCACAGATGGATCCAAACACATAAGGCTTTTGGGGGACAGTTTAGATCTCAACCATAACAAACATCATTTTCAATAGCTTGTCACCTGCCACCTTTTAGACATCCCATTCCAGACTTCTGGGGTGGCACTGGTTTCTCTCTCTCTCTCTCTTCCTCTCTCCCTTCCTCTTTCTCTGTCTTTCTCTCTCTGAGGTTTTGGGGGGGGCATATTTTAGTTTTAAACCATAGCATTGTGTGTTATCTTCCCCTTGGTCCGTACCAGGGAGACAGGCATTCCTACCTGGAGAGGCATTCTCATATCAAGGAGAGGAGAACATTGTAAAATTTGTATCTACCTCTTTTTAACAAGACTGAAAATTAAAGAGTCTTTGCACACAATAAAGGAAATTTGAGGGTCAGACTTCTAAACATCTCTGGAAGCTGTGCTGTGGAAGGGAAGGGCGGGACCTTCCTCTTGCTCACCTCAGGCGTCTGCACAGGTGCCCGCTCCGCACCCCCTGTGTCTGGGAGCCTGAGGGCCACTTGTGCTTGCTCTGCGGGAGCTGCGGAGCAGCATGTCAGAAAAGGAAGCCTGCGGTGGTGCTGCCCGCTCGTCCGCAGCTCTTACGCGAGACCATCCACTCTTCCAGTGTGCAAAGTCTAAGCAGAACGTCAATGACGGGGTGCTGAGTGGCCCCTGGTCCCTGCCGGGCCCTGGCTCAGCTTCAACTCCACACTGGGATGAAGACATGATGAAGTCTGGAAACCACCCTGGGCACAGGTGCATCTTAGGGCTCAGGAGGGTCTTGGGGCTGGAGTGGGGAGTGATGGGTGTTTTTTGCTTGTGGATATTTCAGTACATGTCTGTCATCATGGAAAGTTGCCAGTGACCTCTGGTCCTTTTCAGGCCCTGACCTTCCTCTTTTCTTAAGCATGGAGACCAGGCTACTGTCTCATGACTAGGAGCCATCCTATCACCACCACATGGAGCAAACAGAGTTCTATACTCACTTTGTAAGCAGAAACAACTTACGTCACCCAAGAAGCCTGAGCTGTGGCAGGGCCGGGCAGCAGCAGGAAAGAAAGGAGTGGATGGGCAGGCTCACCTCACAGTCGCGTGGCAGTGAGCTTCCCTGACATCCCTCAAGCGTGTCACAGGCAGGGCTGCTGGAGGGCCCTTCAGGTGTCAGGCCGGCGTCCCTGGAGACCTCCTCTCTGCTTCCAGTCGAGGAATAACACGGGCAGTGCTGCAAACGCCACACGGATAGAAGGAAAAATAAAAGCAGATCCTCCAAGAGAGGTTCAGCTGTTTAGCGGTGGGACTTTCAGGGAAACAGAAGCAGGGCGAACAGAGCTCCCCGTGTCGGGGCAGGCGGGCCCTGCTGTGCCACGCTCTCTCCTGGGCACTGTAAGCACCAAGGACAGCGGTTTCACAAGCGTGGCCCCTTTGGATCCAACACTCAGAGATTGGGGTCAAGTTTTATAAAAGATGACGCATTAGAAACCCGGGAGAAGAGACGTCCTTCTCCCAGAGCTCCCGAGGGGCTGCTTCCTGCTCCAGTGGCAGTAGAGCACTGGAGGCGAAGGGGTACAGGGCTGTGCAAAACACCCTGTTTCCTACCCACGCTCAAACCTCCGGGCGATGTTTGCGCCTATGCCGAGCGCAGCAGAAAAGGGGCCAATTTTCAAGTCCGCTGTAGACTGGGTGACGCCTTTCCAAGAGCCGTGCAAGGACACGGTGCTAAAGGCACGCGCACGCACAGAAGGGGTGGACGATGGCTGCCGTCCACTCCCGTGCCTCACGTGCTTCTCGGGGAGAAGAGGACTAGAGGCGCGGTCCTGACAACTACCAGAGTGTTCAGCGTCAGAGGCCCAGTGACCACTCTAAACCCTCACATATGAAGGTCTCGCGAGAGTCCTACACGGAAGACGACGAAGCTGAGGCAAAAATCAAGGAGAATGGTGGGTGTGGTCATCGCAGAGCTTTCGGGAAACTGTGACCTGAAAAACAGCTGCGTTAACACTACAAGCCGAACGCACTTGGGCTTCAGTGGGTCCCATGAAGTGCAGAATACAGACTCGAGCCCCTGGTAGAGGTCGTCGCAGGGGGACGTTCCGTTCAGCTGACAGGTGCGGAAGCTGCAGGCTCACACGACATTTCCTGTTTTGTGTTGAATGCACTACTCCTGGATATTCTGGCCTAGAACACAGTTAATGTAAATGTAATTCTCACCCTCGAAGGGGACAAGAGGGCCCTCCCTGACGCTAGCTGGAATACCGGAGCATCTTCCGTTGTCCTCATACTTGGGCCATGGAGGAGGGACTTGCACAGCCGTGGAGCCTGGAGCCCAGCAGGTTGGGAGTGCGCATTAGTGGCCTCTCAAGCAGGGAGGGTGACAGTGCTGATTACTACTGGTTTAGCTCCCTGCCACCTCGCTGTGGGTGGTGGTGGGAGACAGCCAACCCCTTTGCCTTGTCACTCAGATATTTTGAGCTGTAGTTTGTTTTATGCCCACGAACAGACCCATTCCTTGATGCTAGGTAGTTATAGAAAAATCACTTTACTGTTTTTTCATAATTAAATGATGGAGGATAGCTCCTGTGACATTCACCACCATGTGCTGATTTGAATGGATTAAAAATAATGGCTCAATAGGCCTTAGGACTTCCCAGCACTGTGGGAGGCCGAGGCAGGAGGATTGCAAGTTTGAGCCCAGCCTGGGCAACATAGTGAGACGTTGTCTCAAAATCAAAAATAAAAAAGGACTGGGGATGAAGTTCTTGATTCTAGTACCACCAAAAAAGAAGAGGAGGAGGAGGAGGACGAGGAGGAGGAGGAGGAGGAAGAAGAAGAAGAAGAAGAAGAATGAAAGAGAAAAGAAGGAAGGAAGGAAGAAAGAAAAATAAGAAATAAGGAATACTGAGACTAGCCCTCTGCACTCCCTCTCTGGCCTCCTGCTTTCCTTTCTGGGCTCTCTGCTGCTCACACGAGATCCACCCCTGCCCCTTGGGGTCAGTACTGTTCATCAGTCCATCCATCTACCACCAGGCTCTCACTGGAGCCGATGCAGGTACCACATCGTTGACCCTCCAGCACTTTTCACCAAATAAACCCCTTTATCAAGCGCCGGCCTTGGGTGTTTCATTGTAGCAAAGAAACACTGATGAAGATAACAAGTCAGATTTCATCTATTCTGAGCTGAGATTTTCTTTTTTCCCTCCCCAAGTGCCACAGGAAATCACGCCAGGAGGTGGCCGTGAGGGATGCTCATCGCAAAGAGCCTGGACATAAAGGAGCGTCCAGCGACTCCCTTTCCTTCCCCTCCTGTCACAGTTGGTATCCATCGCGACAAGGGTGGCTGAGCCGAGCACCCTTTGTCACGTGATGCCTCATAAACAGTTTAAAGTCGCCGCTAAGTTTCTGGCGGCACTGCCCATCTTCTTCCACTAGCACACTCACACCCAGGGGATGGTGTGCACTCACACCTCGTGTGCACGCCACTTCCACATTTGCCATGACTGAGTGACAGGTGAGAGGAGCGCCCTGGGTGAGGGTGGCGGAACAGAGGCGGCCTCGGCTCTGCTTGGAAAGGAAGATGCCTGAGTGGTAAACCTGCAGCCTAAACACAGCTCAGGTATTTAAACCCCTCAACACAAAGAAGAACCGAAGGGCTCTGGACAAGTGGTTTAAGTAATCAACTTTTCGAGAGGCATGTCTCAGTGAAGAAGTCAGACCGCCTTCCCAGCTCCCATTATTCAGTGAGTCCCAGAAGCCAAATCACCTGGGTTTAAGAAACAGGATGCAATCAAACTCTCCAGGGTGAAGCACGCTTCCTTCTGACTTCTAGAGTGAGTTCGCTTCACACAGTGAGCTGACTCCAGAGCTTTTTTTCTCAGAAATTCAAGTTTCCTGGAAACGTTAGCACACTCCAGAGCTTCTGGTGCACATGAATGTCAGGCACTGCAGCCTTGATTTTTAAACAATTTTGTTTCCTTGGAAGATATCAAAATCACCCTAGCACCCGAATGGAGCCCTCAGCCCAGTCACAAACTTTCCTCCTGGATGATGACGGTCCATGCCAGGGAGACAGGCATTCCTACCTGGGAGGTTATGAGGAAGGTGACAGCAGGTAAGTAGAGCCTGTGACTCATGGGGATGGTCAGTGTGTCACAGCCACCTGCCCAGGTAGGACTGAGCTCCAATAGAAAGCATACCATGATGGTTTCATTCTATAATGTTTCCCCCCAAAGTCCCTTGTGGGGAAGATGACTGAATCACAGGGGAGCTATGTTCACCCTTGAATTCACCGAGGGATGGTTTCCTGGGCTGTGAGGAGGTGAGGCCTGGCTGGACATGGATCACTGGAGTGTGACCTGGAAGGGTGTATATTTCTCTCTCTCTCTCTCTCTCTCTCTCTCTCTCTCTCTCTCTCTCTCTCTCTCTCTCTGTTTCCTGTCTGTCTCCAAGGGGAAAGCAGCCGTCCTACCCGGGGCCCTTTCACCATCACTCTTCCTGCCTTGATGCCAGCCAACCGTGCATGGGCTTTGATCTCTGAAACCTGGAGCTTGAATCACCCCCTCCTTTACGCGGTGGGTGTCAGTCATTGTGTCTCAGCAGCAGAAGAATGACAAAGACATATGTCGCATACTCACATTTCTGAGGTCCAGAGCACAAAAGGTTATCTGGCTCCTCGAGGCAAAGGTGCCAAGATTCAGATGAAACCTGCACAGAGTTTTGGTTTCTTCATCATTGCAGCCCCAACTCCAAGATCAGTTTCTGACAGGTCCTAGGTTTCCAATAAACCTTGGAGAGTGACTCTGTTTTTACATTATTTCCTGGTCTAGATGAATATGATTTCAGAACTCTTCCAATCTCCATAGTTAGATATATACAAACACAAGAGAGCTGCATGTAGGATCCAGGGCCTGAGGTCTACCTTGCACGCATACAGGAGGCGCACCTTGCAGGAAACCTGCTTGATCTTTCTCAGGTGAAATTTCACTCTCCTCCGGCAGGAGGAATCATGACTGGAGGAGCTGGGACAATGACAGCTAACCCTTCCCTTCTGGAGCACGTTATGTTGAGTAATTTCCTCCATCCGTTATCATTTCAAAGACAAGATGAAGATGGAACTCCTGTGAGTGTATAAAAGGCATGATAAAAATGAATCATGGCTCAGCTTAAAAGCACTGTTGAAAGCAGAAATTAAAATGAAGTGCAGATTCCTCACCAGAGCGAAGAGTAATTGAGGGTTCTTTGCATTGTCTGTATTCCAACTACATCAGCTTTCTACACAGGGTGTGTCATAGTCCACTTAGCATTAAACCAACAACACAGTAGTATTAAATTAGTATGAAGACAGCAAAGAAATATTGGCCAATGGTTGAATAATGCTAGCAAGACGTTCCAAGAGAACCATAAAAACAGATCTCAAGTCCAGCCTGTCCTCTGTGAACTGTATGTGACACGCGTGTCTCGCATCACCGGTCCCAGTGTTGTGATTTGGAGGATGAAGTGTCGATGGTAGAAGAGAGTCCTGCTCAAATCTTGGATCCGTTCTTTTCTAGAGAAGCAATGAGTTGACACATGGGCAGGAATCAAAGCTGAATCAGCTCTCAGCTCCTGGTAGTAAGTGGATGTGTTCCACTTGGATAGATTCTGTCATTCATTTGGTCTCCAGTGCTTTCCTCTGGTCTTCCAGGATGAATTGTATCCTGGGTCAAGGCAGAGCCTTCGTCAGCAGGCAGTAGCTTGGACAACAGCATAGCAGATACACAGAGGCTCGGGAAGCATGATACCTCTCCATGCATCCCGTGGACAGCAAAGGCTCCAGAGGACTGAGTACCCTCATCCCACACTCAGGTGTCCCGGAGGGTGGCCATCCTCTGATTGTCATCTTGCTCCAGCCTGGACCGCTCAGAGATGACTATCTGGGAGCCCAGGCTGAGGTAGGGGCTTGTGCTTAGAACACTGGGCCATGGACGGGGCCTTGTAAGTTGCTAAATTGTCCACACTGAGTGTGAAGTTGAGACCCTTTGTTCTCCCAGAGTGCTGACCTGCACCATGGAGACCAGCTTTCAGAAGTATTTTGACAGAAATGGAAAACTACAAATGAAAGCAATTTTTGTAGGACCTATGCCTTCATTTTGAACTTTTGTCCGAAATAAAGCAAGGTAAACTAAAATTTTGGAACGCATTAGACCAGGGTTAGTTCAAAGGAATTGTGTTGTAGTATTACATTTTATTGAAGCGATCTTTGAAAGCAGTGGGCTCTGCAGCCCTTGTTCTCCTACCCACGGGACTCCTCTGGATGGGAAACTATTTGGAAAGCATTTCTCCAACTCATGCTTGGCAAGATCCAAGGGACATGCAAAATCAGGACCATCACTCAGTGAACCTCTCGTTTTTATTAAATTATAAAACATGTCACAGCTATCTACAAAATTTCTAGCATTCAAAGGTTTTTAAGTTTCCTCTTCAAGCAAATCTTTCGTTAACAACCATTTAATCCCTTCCTGGCACATGTATATTTAGGTGATAAAAAGCAACAGTGACACAATATCCAGCCTTGCATTCAGTCTTCATCTTTACACTTTCATCTATTTTTGTTGTGGTGGTGGTGGTGATGGAGGTTTTGTTTTTGTTTTTGAGGCAGGGACCCTCTCTGTAGTCCAGGGTGATGCTTAACTCACCCCGAAACCCAGGCTGGCCTCAAACTGACAGCAATCCTCCTGCCCCAGCATCCTGAGTGCTGAGATCAAGGTGGGCACCACCATGCCCCACTAACTACACTCTATCTTTCAGGACCTCTGAGTGGCCATATATATATCAAATACTCTGAACAGAACTTTCCCCAGTGGCAACTGTATTGCCTCAGTGTTCGACAAGAATGGTTCAATTTAGTTTCTATATTATCAAAGGATGAGAATACTCTCAAATTCAGGTTAGCACAGACTTCTTATTACACACGGTTGCTCCTGCAGTGCCTCTCACGCTGTAACCAGGTAGTTCTGGGGTGGGGAGAGAAGGCATTTCTGTATGTAAGACAGGTTCTGTTGACTGACATTTCAACTCTCCATAGCCTGTTCGAGTACTCAGAGTACCTCTTTGGCCTATGCAGGTCATGGGAACACACACCGCATGATGCGGGAACATCACAGTACGTTGGAGGAGACGTAACACCTCCCAGCTTTAGGCACTTCAGAATTTGTTACTCCCATCAGGTTCAAATCTGGGGATAAAAGAAAAATGTTCCTTCCTTTCCATGCCATTTCTGTGCAGTCCTTCACAGAATGCAGGTGATTGCTGTTATAGTTTGGACCTGAAATGTCCCCCAAAGCCTCATGGATTTGGATATGGTGGAAGAGCTGTGGATTCTATGTGCTGTTAGAAGCCTAGTGGGGAGGGGTGGATTATAACGGTGTGGTGGATTAGGGGCGTGCTGTAGATTCTGGATGTGGAGCACACCACTGGGTGTGGGATGACCCGGAAGTGGCAAATCACTGGGACATGACCTGGAAGGGCAGATGCTAGCTCCGCCCTTCCGCCCTCCGGTGGCTTCCTGTCTGCGATGTCCTGACCAGCTTTCCACCACTCCCACCAGCCCCATTAGTAGCCTGAGCCTTCTGAAACCATGAGCTAAAAATAAATCTGTCCTCCACTCTGTTGTGGATGTCGGGTATTGAGTTACAGAATGGAAAAGTAACTAAGACAATTGCTTTTTTTGTTTGTTTGGTTAAGTGGAATGTTCTGGGGTAGGCAAGAAGATCACGAAGAGACAGCCAGTGAAAGGTCACATTTTGTTAAATCTCAACACATCTATATGACTTTGCTTTTTTTGTGTGTGCTGAAAATATTGTTAAGAATTCCTGATGTCAAATTCAATTCAAAGAAGAAATAAGTGGAAAGTGAGTATTGGTGTTGGAATCGGCAGAAAAATTGATGGGAAATTATTGCGAAAGAGGGAAGGACACCAGTTCCCAGTGTCATCCAGGCTTTTCAAACTTGCAATGATTTTTGGTGCAATTAGTAAGAGTAGTAGGAAATTCGTCTGCACTTGTACCTGTCAGCTGGTGGGGAACACGTGAGGCTGGGATAACTCAGCTGTGATGGGAAGTCTGGAGATAGGAACCAGGATGGGATGAACCCAGAGGTGACACCTCAAGACCCAGCCTGAGGGAAGCATGGTCAGCAACCAGGAGGAAACCAGGGGGTGGCAGCTGCAGCGAGGGGGAGCAGAACCCTCCAATGGGGTGAACGTGACACTTTCTATTTAATCATGTTAAATTCCACAGCAAAGTCAAGTTCAATGCGCTGGGAGGTGAACCTGAGTCAGAACCTTCCTGTGGGCCACGTTGGCTCCATGTCCATGGAAGGTGCCACGAGCAGGGTGACAAGGAGAGGTAGGGGGCAGCTGGCAACCGCTGGCTGTCCTCTGGGATGACGCCACCATGTGACAGAAGTCACTGCTGCTTTGCTGCTGTCGGTCCAATGAAACGAGTGACAAGCTCCACGGGGACTGAGAGAGACGGGCAGCCTCAAGACGATGCAAGTGACTTTCCTCATCACCCGCTTACGCAAAACGATTTGCTCTACTGGGAAGGAACCAGTGACACTTTCTGCACATAATTTCTTAAAATTAACACAGATACTAGCCATGTAAATTTGGGCTTGTTTTAAAATGATTCACCCTTCACTTATTCATTCACTTACTCCTTTACTTTTGCAGTTTCTTGCCCCACACTCCCACTCCTGTTAGCGTACGTTCGCATGTCACCATCCCACTGAACTTAAGAGCTGGTGCCGTGACATGCTGCACGCTACTTGTTTTCAGCCCCAGCCCCACACCCTCCTGCCTCCCCCACCCCCAGCCCCTCTATCTTCCTCCACAAAGTCTGCCTCCTTGTCCCGTCATCTCTCTTTTATTTTGTGGTTTCAATTATTTCTATTTTAAGCAATTTCTGTCAATTTCTTTTTTGGCATAAGGGGAAGGTATTTGGAAGGAAAGTTAAATTTTGTTTAGAAATTATTGTTTTATATAAAACTACTATTTTAACTGTTACTCAACAGTTTAAAATTTTAACATTCTGTTTAGAAAATGATTATTTACCAAATGTTATTTTAATCTTTATTCAGCAAAGCATAGTGTCTCAGTTACTTTCTCGTCTCTGAGACTCAATACCCGACACCCACAGCTTAGGGAAGAAAGATTTATTGTTGCTCACAGTTTCAGAAGGTCTCAGTCTGTTCATGGGTGGGCGGCTGGAAAATGGTGGAATCACCTGGTGGGGCTGCAGCTGGAGCTGGAACCAGAGTTCCTGGGGCGGAGATTCTTACAGCATGGTGGAAGAGGGAGACTGGGAGGAAGGGTAGAACCAGCACATGCCCCTCCAGATCAAGTCCAAGCACCCGCCCCTTCCAGCCAGGCCCCACCTCCCTACCCTACACAGTATCCATAGGAATATGAGGTTTTTGGGGGACACTTCAGATCCAAACCATGACACACAGGATCCATGTTCTTGGGCCACTCGGGGTTGGAATATGACGGCTGGTATTTCCCAGTCCACCATGCTGATGGTGTTGAGTAGATTTTATTTGATTTCTTTCATCAACTTCTGTTATTTGCTTGTTTGTTTTTGAGATAAGGTCTTGCTCTGTAGTCCTGGCTAGTCCTGAACTCACTATGGAGCCCAATCCTTCTTAGCCTTCCGAGTGCTGGGCTGACAGGCGTGTGCCACCACACAGCTTATGTGGTACCAGAATGAAACCCAGGTGAGTCATTAGATAATTTTCCCTGTCAAGGTGGCTCAGCTGGCCTGGTGGCTCGTCAGTGAGGCCTGGGGTCAGCCTCTGCTTGCTGAGCTCCTGTTCTGCACCATCCCCGGCCGCTTCAGCTCACTTCCATCTGCACTCTGGTGACCTCTGTGCAGCCCTGGTAAAGGAGGGTTGGAAACACAGCATTTCTAATGGACAGTCAGCAAACTCAGGCCACAGGCACACCAGGCATTGTTTCTGCTCAGTCCCGCTTATTCCCTCCTCCTCCCAGACACCAGTCAACCCCGCAGACTTACCGTGGGCAATGACCCACGTGGGACCACAGGAACCACCTTTGCCCTGACTCAGCAGTGCTGAGACGCCAGTCAGCCCTCAGGGTGATGTCCAGCCTGACCTCACGTTTGGGAGGGAAGAAGCGAGTTTCCACATGGAGATTCTGGGGCCTTTCTGATTTCTGCAGTGACCAGGGAAGTTATCTGATCTCTTACTTCTTTGGTTTTCTTTGTCTGAATTAGGAGCTGTGGTGACTCTGACCCAGGATTTCTTGAGTTAAATGAGATAAAGTGAAAGTTTAGTCAGCTGAGCGAAAGGAACTGGGCCCCCTACGCTGGCTCATCATCCCAAGACCCTGGGAGGCTGAGGCAGAGGTGTGGCAAGTTTGAGCCCAACCTGGGTGACTTGGCCAACTGATGGGACTCTGCCTCTAAGGAAACAAATAAATAAATAAATAAAATTTAAAAACAAGCTGGAGGTGTAGGTCAGCATGAAAACCCTGGCACCAAAAAAGAAAAAAGAAAAAAACAAACGATAGAAACAGCGATGGTGGAACATTCTGCAGATAATGTGGTTTTTTGTTTGATCACATGAATTCATTTTGTAGATCTGGAATTCAACGAACATTCAGGGAAGGATCAGGAGTTAGTGGCTCTGCCCTGCATGACCACATGTGTTTTCATCTTCACAGAAATTCTATAAAATCAACAATTTCCCCAATTTAAGATCAGGAGTTTATGAAGCAAGCCCAGAGCTTGGCAAAATGATCGAATGACTAAACGACCTTCCTAAAACAGGAGCCCACTTTGCCTGGCTCAGGTCCTCTGACTTATTCAGATCACAGTGCCTAACCGTTCCAAAGCAAAATGTAAGGATGAAACGGCGAGGTGGCACTGGAAGAACCCTGCTCTTTCTCTCACGGGTAACGGATTTTCAGAAACAGTTCTCCGACTAAGGCCTGCTTGCCCAGCACCCAGAAAACAGAAGGAAACAAAACCCCGTGTTACAGGCTCAACGCTCAGTTTCTTTATTAATGTCACTCAGTCACACTGTTCGTCTCCTGACCAAGTCCTCATGAAAATTACTGTAAAAAGGCAGGCCCCAAGGCACAGGCCCGTCATCCCAACCCCCCTGGGAGCCTGAGGTAGGAGAAACACAAGTTCAAGCCCAGCCTGGGGAACTTAGTGATTTAGCAAGACCCTGTCTCAAAATCAAAAGTTTAAAAAAAAAAAAAAAACAAGGGTGCTGGGGAGGCAGCTCAAGGACAAGGCTGCAGATTCCATTCCTAGCACGCCTGCACACACACAGACACACACAGACCCAAACACAGATATACACAGACACACACACAAAGACAGACACAGAGGTACACACAAACTGACATACACAGACATACAGACAGACACACAGATACACCGACACATGCACAGACACACAGACACACACAGACATACACAATTGATTTGGTTCTTTACGGATACAAGGAAACATCACAGGCAACAGCTATATTGACAAACTGACTCTTAAGTTAGTTTTAAAAACAAAAGTGCGGTGTCTTCAGAACACGTAGGCCTTTAGTAATGACACGTAGCGAGTCCTGTCTATATTGCTTATTTCCGTTTTGTTTTGTCTTCCATGAAACTATAATTTGATAGATGTTCACACATGTATTCATTTTCTTGACAGTTTTAGGGTTCTTCTTCTTTTTCTGGAATTGTTATTTTCATGTCAAGACCGTTTTTGCTGAACTTCTCACACACACGTGTCTGGTTAAAACATCCATAAAGAATCAGGAGATGAATGAATTACGTGGCTGAATGTGTGGAAACTCATTCGATTATTAAGTTATTTAAATTCCTCCGATTTACAGCTATTATGAGAAATCTCTTGCAATTTACAATTGAATATGAAATAATTACAAATTATTTCAAAGAACGGAGAGAATTTTCTTGGAGGCTATTAATTCACAGCGTTTATTTTTTCATTAGACTTTCACTCAGTGACAGAGATGAGCTGCTGGTGACTGGTGACACAGTAGTTTCTTCCCCATACCGGGGAAATTTTAACAACCTATTAACTCTAGCTTTTTACACCAGTAAGGAAAAATATGCTGTACTTTGTAATTAAGCAGAAACACGTTAATCAAATTTAATGATGTTTTGCTCATCCGGTGTATGATTATACAATTGTGGAGTTGTTTCTGGTTGAGAAAGGAGCAGAATTAGCTGAGAGGTCTATCCCTTCCCTGTGGGAAATTAATGTGTGACTTATAATGGAAAAATTAAAAAGTTATGATAGTTCTTGGGAAAACAAATAGGATTAAGCAGTAACTGTAGCATTAGCTGACACCTGGAGACACTCGCCGTGAGTCAGGAGTCCTGGTGGGTGGCAGGGGAGGGTGGTTACATACTCTGACTCCCTCCCCCACTCCCCTGTGTTAGTGCTGGTCTCATTTCGACATCATTCGTAAGGAAAATGATAAAATTGTTCTGCTCAGACTCATATAGCTAACGCCTTCCGGAAACTCAACTTGAGTTCAGGCAGTCTAATTTCATGCAGAAGTAAGCTTTCTACTAACTACAAGTCTCCGGAGTGTCCCTTGCTCTCTACCCATGCCAGTCACTCCCAATAGGATCCTGTTCATTCCTACTGTCTGATCTATGTGGCCTTAAGACTCAGACTTGTCATCCCAGTTTAAATCTCAAAGTCACCCAACATGGAGGTGACAGAGGCAAGGCCACCCATAGCATCCCAGTCAACTCTCAGGCAGCCTCAGTCTGCAGAGATGACAATGTGTTTATCACTTGTCCTGGCCACCAACACCGTTTGCTTTGTCCCTACCCCATTTTTTTCTAGTATGAAGTCCTGCTAATAGATTCCTGAAGAGTTATTTATGTATTGGAACACAGCTGGATCTCCATCTCAATTGTTTTTTCTCTCGTTCAGCCCATAATGGGCAGCTGGCGATGGTGGAGGTGGCAGGCAGAGAAAGAGCTGCTCACCACACAGCAGGCAGAAGCCAAGTCAGAGAGGAAGAGGCAGAGCTGCCCTGCGGGTCCTGCCCCACTGGTCTGCCCCTTCTGGCCCTCAGACCAGTCCCACCTCTCAACAGCACATGGGTGTTTCATTACATACAAACACATGAGTCTTTAGGGGGACACTCCACATCCAAACCACAGCAACTGGGAAGCTGCAAGTACTTGTTCTTAGTATTCTAAGGTGTGGCCCGCGAGGTAAAGAAGCCTTTCTGGCTGAGTTGCCTCCGAGCTTGGACTGTTCTGCTCAAGTGCTCAGCAGAGCGTCCACACCAATGACATACTCATGGAGGCACCTACCAGGGATCACCTTCCCTTCTAGAGATACCCAGAGGGCCCAGGGGCTTACTAATAGGTTTTCTTCATAGCCACTTGCAGAAATTTTTAAACAACATGACTATAATCACCCCCAGGAAATGGCTCTGGTTAATTCAGAAGCAAGCTACAGTGTTCGGAAGTTTGCCTGTGTCCATTTCTGAGCCATCAACCAGCTCTGTGAGTGGTGCCAAGCCGACTTGTCTCACAGACTGTAGCATCCACGTTGGGAAGTTGGAGACAATTAAGTATTTCCATGAGACGGTGGGAAAAACTCAGATCACTGTCCAAACCAGCATTTCACTGTCTTCTAAAATTTCTGAGGACTAAGTGGCTGGGACTGTTTGAAGCATTATGTCAACTTGATGGACTTAAGAAATGTCAAGTTAATGCATAAGGCAAAGCTTTGGTGTGTGAGTAATTGACTTGTGAGCTAGCCGAGGAAGGAACAAGACCCACCTAGGGTGTAGG
The DNA here is from genome assembly GCA_004027205.1 of Ctenodactylus gundi. Taxonomy (NCBI): domain Eukaryota; kingdom Metazoa; phylum Chordata; class Mammalia; order Rodentia; family Ctenodactylidae; genus Ctenodactylus; species Ctenodactylus gundi. The sequence goes on along the minus strand of PVKB01004330.1, from coordinate 106,263 downwards.
TAACCCGACCGATAGACTAGCGGCTGGAACTAAATAAAAAGGAAGAAGGAAGGGAGCTTGCTCCAGCTTCTCCTGGGAGAGCTCCAGCCTCCACTGCCATCTCCAGGCATTGACTCAGCCCTTCGCTCCTTCCTGTCTTTGCACCTCTGGTCTCCATTGCAGATTCACTCCAGTCTTGGGGACTTTGCCATTGCCTTGGAACAATGGTCCACGCACAGATTTGTTCTGGCTGCCTGCAGCCTCTGACTGGCGTTCCTCTATCTCACATGTGAGCAGCTACCGGTCCCTTCATCTCCCACACTTGCAGGTGGCCTTTTTGGACTCTCTCTTCAGATTTATAAGCCATCTGAATAAAATTTCGATTAATTCGTTTCTCTAAGACCCTATTGATTACAGTGGCCATGTTTCTTATGACTATCTCGGTAGGTAGATGACTTATTTACCAGAAATTGTGGGCAGGTGTGTGTTGGCCCTGCTAGTTCTGAGTCAGAAAAACTTAAACCCTTATTCAATCATATAAAGAATCTGTTCACTCATTACTGAAGCTCTGCCAGGTGGGAATCAGCAGGTGTCCACCTCACATTCAGTAATTGAGAGAAGGACAGAGAAAATGTTCAGCCAATAACAGGAAACTGGAGCTGTGGTTAAATCCATTTCCCATCTCCAAACACTTCTTACTAGATATATTTTTTCTATCACCACTTAAGTTTCAATTTCCTTATATATTTTTTCAAGCACTTCTCTTGGATACGGTTTAGATCATGAGAGATATAGCCATGGGGTAAGTCAAGATTTCACTCCTAAGGGATGTGAAGTCCACAGCACCTAACAGATAATAAGTTCAAACATGTGCATATGATATTGGATTTTAAAGAGAATGCCATTTTGGAATAAAGATAATGATGGTGACAATTATTTTAGTGTGGGTGGTTGGAGAAAGCTTCTTGAAGAAAACTGTCATTTTAATAGAGAAGGAAATGTGGGAAGATGAAACATTACTGGACGGGAAGCCTGGCCAATGAACACATAAGCGTGGGGGTTTGCTAAACTAATTGGGGAGTCACAGAACAGGCATGACAGAGTTCTGAAGGTCTGTGTCTACGCAGTGAGGGCATACACGTATAGTGTAGTAATATCAGAGGGAGTAGAAGCTGACAGGTGGTAGGAGAGGTCCATAAAATGTTTTGGAAACAAGACAAGAAAATGTCCAACTTGGAAAAGATGCTGAGGTGGAAAGTTTCCATTAAAATAGAAAGTCTGAAGGGTCGAATTTTAAGACTAACCAGGTCACGGGAGGAGGATATTGGAGTATGTTCTCCAATTACTGGGCTCAGTGAAGTGCAGTGTGTTGGAGGGGAACAAGAATTCCTTTCTGCTGGAGGGTAGAGTAAATGAAGGATCATAAAAAAGAATATTCTGTGTCCATTACTATGCAGTGAAGTTCTGTGCAGCAGACATCTTTATTCATCTTTTCAGCATTAGAACTTGGGGAATAGTAGACATTCAGCAATCCTTAGATGAGTGAAAAAAATGACAGATTCATAAACACATTCATGCAAAGAGTAGGCTTGACTTCTGTTTCTAATATCCACTGCCTTTCACTTTATGACCTGAAGCAAGTATATTAACTTCCACCTTCATCCCTACCCCACCACTGGGCCAAATAACAACCACAACTTGAAGGAGAAGAGGTTCACTTTGGCTCATGGTTTTGGTGGGTCTAGTCCATGGTCGGCAGGCTCCAAAGCAGAAGCACACGGCAGAAGAAAGATACCCATTGCATGACAGCCATGAGGCAGAGAGGACAGGAAGAGCTAGAGAGGAAAGGCCCAGGGTACCCCCAAGGTCAGGCCCCCATGACCCACCCAGACATCCTTAAAAGTATGCTTTACAAATCTCCTAGCCAATCATGTTGATAATTGAGATTGGCCATTGTACCCAGCTAGAAGGAAAAATAGAATGAAGATAATTAACATCAATATGATCAAGAGGAGAAACATGTGATATATTAAACTAATCTTAATATGTAAACTTTCTATCCAAAACTGTAAAGAAACCTTAGAGTGCCTATCTGTGTTAGGGTGAGAATCTTTGCATCCACGTCTCCACATGGAGCCATTCTTCTGTATCTGTATCCATTCTGCTGTAATTGAGCGCTTGTCCTTAATACATATAGTTTCTAGTTTCCTAAAATAATAAACTTTTTACACTTTTACAAAGTTTAGCTTTTGTGCTACCAGGAGACCAGGATTAATTAAAGCGATGGTTTGTGCATTGTGCCCACGTTGTTTATGTTGAGGCTGTTATTCATGAGCTCACGCCAATTAAGCTAAGCAAAGGAAGCAGGCAGAGTTCTTTATCTGCATTAAGACCTGAGGGGAGGGCCCACAGTGGGTGCCTCGTTTTGCAAAGCACAGCATGGCATTAAGATGAATTTATTAGCAGTGACTGCTACCTTTGGCAGAAGCTAAGGGTCACTTGGGTTGAAGAATAAAGGCTTCAATTTGCCATCTTAGCTCAGAAGGTCAGAAATCTTGTACCCAAAACTGTCCACCCTAGTGTTTGTGTGACATATTTCGTGGAAGAGCTCCCAAAGCCAATAATCTGCCTGCCAGAGAGTCACTTGCAGTTACTGTGACGATGCAGACAGTTAAGCCCGCTGTGACAGAATCCTCAGCTAAGCACTCAGGAAGCTGCCTCGGGGTCCTGGGTGATCCTCAGGGTGGCAGAAGTTCAAGAGCAGCAATTCTGACATTCCACCGGTTACAGCACAGAACTGTATCAATCTGTTTTGACTTTTCTCTGTGCACATGGAGATTAATCAGAACCCAGCTGCCATCTCCTGCACTTAGGAATCTCTTTAAGGTTCCCCTGTCCTTCCATCTTCCCTTCTCCTTGTCTCGGTGAGGTGGGTCTAACGAGAGGCCCCCGGAGCTCAGGAGCTTGGGAAGCTGTGATCTTTGGCATGACACCTGGGTACTAATTTTTCTTAAGAAAACATCTTAGTAGCCCAGCAAATATGGCAGAAGCTCAGCTGTGTAGTTTAGGCTTGGTTACAGAGATTCACGAATTCCACCCAGGCACCAGTAGGTCTCATTTGGAAAGTGCTTGCTTAGCCTTATGCCCCACACTGCGTCCTTCGTAGAGCAGTCTATAGCCAAAGTGGGCACTTGGTGCAGGGTGTGCGGGTATAGTGCCGAGTGTGCAAGCGTGTGCATGTGTACCCGTGTATGTCCATATGTGTGATTTACAATTATTTTTTGGCCGTGATTACCACAGAACTTCCACTTTTATAGACCATTCCATGACATAATATGTTTTTTTAATTATTCTTAAACATTTCCCATATCCATCCTTACCTAAAGGTCTTCTCTTCCTCCTGAGAATCTTTCGCAAAACCCAAAGAAGTACAACTGCTACTAAAGTAGAACTACGCTAGGAAATCTTTGCCCCTGCTTCCCTACTTGCCCTCTCAGGGTCAGTGTCCTTTTCTGAGGTTGGAACAGTCCCCGCTCAGGCTGCCAGGCTGGAACAGCCTGCAAGCACAGTGCAGCCAGGACCTTGGCGGGAAGCCCTGTTGAGGATACCGGCCCATCGAGACAGGGCATGTCATACCTAAGCAGCCAGGCGAGGGACAGAGCTCTGAACCACAGGCCGGGAGGAGTAGATGAAAAATAAACATCAAAGTCCCCGCTGACGTTCATAAATACTTTGCAAGATGAACTCCTTGTGCTTAAATTCCCTATATCTAAAGGCTCAAACCTATCTGTTTAAAGTCTTTGTTTTGCACGTCAGTAACTGGGAGAGTTCGGAAGTGCAATTCCTCTCAGGAAATCTTACTTCAAATCACAAGACATACTGGATAGTCTAACATGCTATAGCTCTAACAGTGAAGAAAAGAAAAAAGCACAAAAGAACTCTACATCTAAATGACAAAGGAGGTGAGACTTTAGCAGACACATAGGCCTGTGCAACTTTCAGGCAACATGAGTCAGGTAAGCTATCTTAGGACTGAACTTCCAATATGTCTACATGGAAACAATGTTGGGAAATGCATCTTCCACTTTCCTGCGTGGTCCTGGAGACCAGGGTCTGGGATGATGACTCCTCATTCTTCTATCCTGAAGCCTGAGTGAAGAAGAGCACATTTCCTTACTGCTGAACACAGAAAACACATCCAGGGAGCAAGGGACTCTGGGAGTTTTTGTGCCGTGAAGAATCCCGGGATGGTAGGGTTGCTTAACCTGCCACTGTTTTCTTCTAATAGTTCTATTATGTGTTTTGGGTCTTTCTGTAGATGGGAACTAGCAGCCTGTGAAGACAGTATATGGAACAGGGAGGTTCGAGTTGAGCATGTATTTTAGAGAAGGTGGAGGTGGCATTTGGGAAAATCACGGGAACTGTCCTTGAGGCACTTCATCTGCTTCTAAGAAATGCTTCGGAAATCAAACGCTTCCCAACCCCACACCCACCTCAGAGTCTTCTGTATGACAGACCTCTATATCCAAGGATCACACACTGAGTGACTTAAAATAAACCTCTAATTATTTAAGTTGTGGGTGTCTGGTGTTGTGTCCCTGTGACCCAAAGGGGACCGAGGTGTGACCCAACCTTGCTCTCTGTGGACACACCCTAAAAGAGACACTGCCAAGTCCTGAGAGTATGTTTCAAGTATTTCAATATGGTGGAGTCTCTTGTGGGCTGCCAACTCTTGGGGAAGGATGGGGCTTGGCTGCTTCTCCCCACACAACAAACACAGGCACTTCTTTGGGATGAAACTTTCAATCCCTGAGTCACAGAGCAGACAGGCAAAGCCTGTCGTATAGGAATGGACAGTCCTAGGGAATGTCGTGTCATCAGTGGGTGGCCTTCAGATACTCTGCAAATATCTAATTTCCTGTCCCCTATCACTCAATGCCTTTGGCATCTGTCTTAGTCACTTTCCCATTGCTGGGACACAATACCCGACACCCACAACCAAAAAGAGGAGAGGTTTGTCATGGTTCACAGTTTTAGAGGTCTCAGTGCATGTATGGCTGGCAGGGAGGACAGCTGTTCACCGCACGGTGGCCCAGAAGCAAAGAGAAGGGAGGAGCGGGGGACAAGAACACGCCCTTCCAGGCCACACCCCTATGACCCACCTCCACCAGGCCCCACCTCCTCACATCCTGAAAATCATCTAGGGATAGATTCACGAGTGAACACAGCAACCCTGTGACCCAGTCACCTTCCACACGCAGGCGACTTTAGGGGACTTATCATATCTAAACCATGACAACACACATTGCTGGTCCTTGCCTTGAGGGAACACCTCCTAGAGGATGTCAAAGCTTATTACCCTCTGTGGCCACGCAATGCTTTTCTGTTCACTGTCCCTCGTTCTCATCATCTGGTGCTGCTTGGACTCTTCAGACACAGGATTCTTTCCCTCCCTTTTAATTACCAACTTTCAGATTAAACTGTTAGAATAACAGCCATCTCTGATGGTAGCAAATTATCCTCTTTTTTCTTTTCGATTTTGAAGACAGCATTTGTGTTCGAATACTTTTGTGGGCAAAGGTTAACAAAACCCTTCCCCATTCCTGCATGGGAATTTGACCTTGACTTCACTTCCTAGCTATGTTTCCCTGGAAACAGATAAAAAGGGTGAATAGAAAGACTAGTGCTGGCTGTTGGAGCACACATCTGTCGCCCTGTGGCAGCCGTGTGTGGGCTGGAAGGACAAGGTCCCCTCCGAAGACTGAGCTTCTGTGATTCTAAGGTGCAGTAGCTCTGAGGACAACATCTTCTGGAAGGTCGAAGCTACACATATGGAACTGTCCCAAGAAGCATCAGCCCAGACAGGGCAGCACTCAGATGTGTGTGTGGGGACCCTTGGGCCCTGACAGGCCAGCTGCTTCCAGCCACTTAGAACCACCCATTCAGGTTGGCTTGTTTGCTGTTGAGCAGATCAAAAGAGGCCATTTATGTTGATAGGAAGAAAGAAAAAGGCCCATTCAACATTGAGCTCAGGAAGAGGGAGGGGAGCTCTCCTCAGCTCTTATCTCCCCACCTACAGAGGTGAGTTTCTGCTTTTAGCGCAAGCAGGAGTTGAGGCAGGGAGCATAATGAGGCCAGAGACTGGCTGAGAGGTCTTTTGTTGGTGGTCCTGGCGCTGGGGATGAACCCAGGGCCTCTGCTCTGAGCAACTTCCCAATCCATATTTTTCTTCACTATTATTTATTTGAGTCAGGGTCTTGCTAAGTTGCTAAGTTTTCCAGGCTGAGCTGGAACTTACAGTCCTCCTGCCTCAGCCTCCCAGAATGCTGGGATCACCAGGCCTGGCTATGACCAGGATTCTCCCTGCCTTTCCCTGGCCCCAGTTTTCCCTCCCTTCGGTTTTGACCCCCTGCTATCGTCACCTGCATCTGCTCATTCCTGTGGGCAGATGGGAAGTGGGACTCGTGGCCCACCCTCTGGGCCTGAGGAAGTAGGCAGGAGAAGCCATTTCCCCCTAATAGAAAAAAGAAAACAGACAGTCTCTCCTTGGTATGCTGGTCATGTGATGTGTGGCTCTGGAATTGGCCTTGGTGGGGATCCTTCAGACTGCTGGAAAATTATAGGTGCTCTCTTAGATCCCACCACAAATCAGGCTGGTGAGTGTCGGGCCTGTCCTGACTCCAAGGGTCTGAACCTCCAGTGGGTTCCAAGGAGGCCGTGGTCAAGTTTCCTCCTCCTGGGACACAGCTGGATCATCCTGACTACCTTGGACACTTTCTCATCGCTGGGACACAACACCCAAATACCACAGCTTAAGGGAGGACAGGTTTATTTTAGCTCACAATGTCAGGAGGTCTCTGTCCATTCATAGACGGCTTGCAAGGTGGAAGGTCTGGTGCAGAACAGCTGCTGATGGCATCACAGAGGAAAGATCGATGTGGGGAGCAGCCGGGGCAGGAGTATATCCATCCAGGCCACACCCTCAGGGTTCCCCACACCCTTAGGGGTCCCCACATACTGTGGTCCACCCCTCTTGAGCAGGCCTCTGCCCCTAACAGCACATGAAATCCACAGATAACCCACAACTTCCAAATACATGAAGTTTGGGGGCATTGTAGTTCCAAACCATAACACAGATCCAACTGATATTTTTCGTGTCTTGATAAAATTGGATTTTTGGGAGCAGCTCTGGTTTTCTTCGGCAGGGAAATCACAGAGTGCTTCTAGAAGGCTCATCACTGCAGCAGGGTCAGAGCTGAGGGGTTTTGTCCCTAGATGGAACCACGTGACTCAGAGAGCCCCACATCCACTGCAAGGTTTCCTACTGAAGTTTACTGTTGGGAGTATTTGCCAAGCTCTTTAGGGGCGTATCTGTAGCTCTTCTGTCTTACCAATAAAGTGAATGTAATGACCACATCCTACACCACAAAATGTGAGAACAGGAACACGAACAGCTGAGTGGATCCTGAGACCACAGAGCCCAGCGTGACTGTGTGCTATACCTTCAGGCTGTCAGGACCTGTAGCCCACTCGTTCAGGTAGCTGTACCATGTTTTTAAATTCCTAGAAATAATTTTTTGCTCCTTGTGGTTATCATGTTAATTTGATACAGAATTATTTGTGATTACCATATTAATTTGATACAGAATTATATTGTTTTATCTCATATGCAAGTATCATTTTCTGTATGAATTATTTTTAAGTTACTTAATGTGGTAAGTATAAAATACTTATGTATTTTATTAGGATAAAAATAAACTACTTATGTGCTAAAATACTTGTGTGGCTCAACAAAAAATATAACAACTTTGTGAAATCCATGTGCTGTGAAGTGTGGGCCAGCTCCTGGGAATGCAGCATTTCAGCCTATTTTCCCAGGCAAGAATGAGAGAGTAATTAGGCCGTTAGCTCTGGATGAGAGAGGCAGCCATCCGGCTCCCAGCTGTGCAGGATCTTGGGCGATTATCTGCAAGTCTGCCTTCTGTTTTCCCCGCTTGCTCAGTGAGTATAATAATATTTAAAAACTATTGAGTATAAAATGTGCAACATTACAGAGATGCTATAGACAGCAGGTGACATAAACTTTATTTACAGGTTTGGAGAGGACAGGTAATGCCTAAGTACAGATATTATATAGTCTCTGTCTGCTCCATGTTAAACCACTTCATAAAAGATGGAAAACACGTCAACCCCAAATTCCAATTTATTGATCCCATCAAAATACTATTAAATCCGTCAGAAAGTTGATTTAGCTGTTGAGTTTGGAGGATGTTAAGAGAGTGATTAGAAAGCTGGATTATACATATGCCACTGCTGGTAGAAGACCGTGAACAAGTTTGGTTCTGAGAAAAGAGAACTTTCCATGTAGGGGAGTTATGGGAAATAAAATAATTATTAAAATATTTGAGAGATAAACATACTTTACGTGTTCCCAGTGAACGGAACGTACACTTTCCTCTTGATAACTCTGCAGCCTCCGCATTGCCCCACAGGTCTACCCTGACTAAACGGAAGTCCCATCAGATCTCTGGCAGCTCTGACAGAGCTGACCCCAGACACCACCCCTCCCATTGGCCAATGAGGGGAGTCCCTGATGGAGGGCTTAGTGTCCCCCACTGTAGATCCTAGTGTGTGCAACTCACACCCTCACCAAAATCATTATTTTACTTCCAAAGTGCTGGGGTAATTCCCGCCACAGGCTCTTAAAAACAAGAAGGGAGAGGACAGCAACAGCACACCTTGACTTTGTAGAAGGGGATTTGCCTCAAGGGCTTGTTTTGGTTTGTTTTCCTGAGTAAAGGATTGAGCCAGAGAGAAGAGAGACCAGGTGCCTGGGGGAGAATTAGAACCAGAATTGGACTGCTTAGGCCTACCCATTTTGGGGATCTAAGCTACTATATTCTTAGGTTCCTTCCTTCTCCTGAGAAGACCTGCCACCAATGGAAATAGGTTCTACTGGTGTGTTCGTTGTATTTCCTGAGTGCACAATAGTTGTTTCCCCTGCGCTGTACTCTAAGCTTAATGACCTGCTTCCCCTCCCTGTGTTAATACTCACTTGGTACAGCTGATTCCAGTTATCAGTTAGCAAATCATCCTAGGTGAGTTTAGATGCTCAAAAGTACATGGCAATAAGGAATAAGGAGGAAAAAAGGAAGGAAGGAAGGAAAGAAGGAAGGAAGGAAGGAAGGAAGGAAGGAAGCAAGGAAGGAAGGAAGGAGGGATTGGGACAGAGAGGGAGACTGATTTATGCTTTTTACCTCCAGTTCTATGACATATAACAGGATTAATAGAAGCTCCCAGCTCGTGGATTGGGTGAGGATTCAATGGTACATATTGGGTATGTCATTGGAGTTGCCATCCGTAGAGGTGTTGATGACATTGTTATAACCTTAGCGTTGTAAGAGAAAAGATGGAAAACTCCCTCTAGGAAACTAGAGGTAGAAGAATGGATTCTCCTGAAAGGAGAAAGAAATTGCTAACGTGGGATCAGGACCTGTCTTGGTCACTTGCTCACCGCTGTGACAATGCACCCAACATCCACAACTTAAGGGAGGAAAGATTTATTTAGCTCACGGTTTCAGAGGGACCGACAAAGTCCATACCAGGGCAACTGCAATGGTGGAAGTTTACTGCAGAGCCGGGGAGCTGCTCACCCTATTGCAAACAGACACCAAGTGAAATAGGACCGAGCCCATGAGCTTTCCCAAGAAGAAGCTGCAATAATGTTCCTTCCTTCTTTCTTTCTGCTAGTTGCCACCCCTCATCTTCTGGTCCACAAGTCAACAACAAGAAAACTCTGCCTGCCCTGGGGAACCCCCAGTCTTAACAAGTTGATACTCTCCCTCCAGTTCAAATCCCAAACACGCTTCCCTTCCAGCCAAGCTCTGCCTCCCAATAACGCACAGTTCCAAATCACAAGGCATTTGTAGCACACTCAAGATTCAAACCATAGCACACCCAAGCAAAACCACTCACACAGGGAAGTTCAGATGTGAGGCACCAATGGATTTACTTCAGAAGGAAAGACTCTTCCAACTAAAGCAATGGGAAGAGGGAGCTGTAGGGGGGGCTCAGACTGAACAGGTGTGTCTGACCTTCTGTTCAGATGGATGGTAGCTTCCTAGGAGAAGTCCCAGCACAGTGAAGATGAGGGCTGTGGGATATGGAAGGTCGGCTTGTGCTGTATGTTAATTACAGGGTGGAGGAGAGGCAACTTGCCAGGTGCTCAACTGGATCCCTTCAATGCCCCTCGCCTGTACCCCGCCCTAGGGGACCAGGGCTGGAAATGTACCCAGAAGCAAGATTGTGAATGGAGAAATCCCAGGCCTTGCGCCCAGCATCGGGCTTGCTCTGGACCTCTTAGGCAATGCCAGGGATTTCTTTGAGGAAAAAGAACCTGAACTAATAGAATTTTTTGGTGGAGTAGAGGATGGTCTCCACAGAAATGGTGGCCACCTCCAGCTGAAGTAGCTTTTCACCCATAAAACGTAAATTAACCACCATACTCCAACCTCATTGTCCCCTTGACCTGCTTTATTTCCAGTCAATTCACACACCTCGGCCTCTGGCGGTCTTCTTACACTTTCTGTTTGTGGGAAGTACTGCTCTCTCCTGGTCAGGAGCAGAGAATTGCTACTGACAGAGTGGTTGGCTGGCCAGACGAGAGCTGGAGCTGGACCTTGGCGGTGGGGCCCTAAGGGTTGATGTTAAGAAAGACTGTGATCTGAATTTCCAAGTTTGTGGCTCCCAGAATTCCTGGGCACAGTATCTGGGAACAGTATCCTCTTGCAAATTCCTTCCTTCCCTAGCCCACATTACACCTTTCAACCCAACCTGTCACACCTGGAGGCACAACTGCGGGGACCCTGTCGACCTGACTGACTCTTATTTACGTTGCACTGTGGTCTGGACGCTCCACAACGGGCTCTGGGTGCTATGTGGGTGCCAACCAGATCCCAGAAGCTTACAAACACCTCCTAGCAACATGAGCATGGGGCTCACAGTTGGTCGGAAAGAAGCCTCAATGGTTTTCACCTCTAGCTGCCCCTAAAATTCCAGAAAAGCAAAGAAAAACCAGCCTTAGAGTCTGCCGTCACCATCTCTGGTCACCACCCATCCTCCCTTCTCAAGGTTGTACTATCCTTACTTATGAAAGTCAGCCTCGGGTACAGCAGGTGGTGTTTATCTGTCAACAATCACGCTTGCTAAGAACTAGTATTTTCTGAATCTGGGTTCTGTCTGTGGACACCCTGCACATTTCTGAAGAGGATGGAAGAACCAAGACTGTTCCCAGCCACTCAGCTGTATAAGGGTAGGTTTGTTTGCTCTTCACAGATCAAACTGAAGGAAACCATTTGTTTAGGTTAAAATCAAAAGATTTTATTCCAACTAGCTCTGACAATATGGAGGAGTGGAGCTAAGGGATCCATTACGTGCGGATGTGCGGGGTCTTGCATAGCACGGAGCGGAGGGGGAGGACGTGGAGGGACCCTGCCTGTCTCTCCCATGCCCCATTGCTTTCAGCCACCCAGGGGCATCTCCTCCTTCTCCTGTGGAGAGTAGGCTGCAGCCTGACCTCCGGGGCAGCAACTGTGGGTTCAGTCCCTTCATCTGGACTGAAGGGGACAGGAGGTGTTGGTTAGGTACTCAGCAGGAGAGCTTAGAGAAGTCTCTTGGCTTCGAAAGAACATAATCAAGAGGTGGGAATGTAGCCTAGCGTATGTAAGGTCTTGCATTCAAAAAAAAAAAAATCTAAGTGTGGGGTCGCTGTGCTGTGGCTTTTTTGCTAATCTTCTCAACAGGTCCTGCGCGCAGAACTTAGCTCACTATGTATGATATCAGCTTCCAGGTCGAGACTCCCTCCTTCCTTCCTGGCCCACGCAGCCTTCTCCAGCTCCAACACAGCAACGTTTCTGGCCCAGGCAGTTGGCCAACCAAGATGGCAACCGTGACCCACCTGGGAGACCCATCTTCCTCCCACAAACCCGCAGCCCACCACCTGCTCGCCAGGCTATCAGACCACCACACTGTGCCCTCTTCTACCTAATCCCTCACCCACACATAAGCTAAACAGCCCCACCCCACCCCTCCTGCTGGCAGAGCCACCTGTACTACATAGAAGCCCTGCTCACCCCATGACCGGGGTCTCCCACCCAGACTGCTGCCCACGCATGAGGTCACTTGGGGCTGTAAACTTTAGCTTCGCATTCTTATTTACCATGCTTCTTTTCACTAGGGTCCTTCTTGAATCTCATTCTAAAATTCAAAGTTCCATTTTGCTGTCCTGGTTACAAGGCCACACACAACCCAGAAGCAGCCATCCGGGCTGATCCTGGGTTTCCCACAATGTGGCCTTTCTCAAGATGTCTCTCACCTTGAAAAAGACAGCAATACCCCTGCGAAGCAAATCCCCACGCTTCTACTCCAGTGTGGCAGGCTCAGATGCCGCCACCATAGCGCGAAGTCCCTTTGACTAACTGTCTTCCCAGTGGGGAAGGCATAAGCACCGCCTTTCCATTTCAAGGACGTGACCACTTAGAATTATGCTCATCAGCCGGCATTTGTAATAAGAGAAGACCTCTGACACTCATGGACTTAGCTTTCCGAGTTTCTTCTGTTTACGAGGCATTATGTCAGGCTGTGACTCCTGATTTTGCTGAGGCATGAGCTTGGGTCTCGCGTACTGCAAAGGCTGCAGTAACCTTTGAATGCTAAAAAACTCTGCTTCTTCGTGATAAATGGCACCTGGACTAGCTGAGACTATTACACTCCCGAAGCACGGGGTGGGATTCAAGGCTGTTATTGGGAGTTGCTCGGAACACTCACAGAAGCTCTTTTCCATGTCTTAATAATTCCTAGGAATGCAGGAACCATGAGTGGCCCACCCAATATGCGTAAGTCATTGTCTAGGCTCAGGGTTTACACTGTTGCTGGGAAGTAGAAAGCTTTTCTGGAGGAGACTTAGAGTACAACTGAAGAGACTCAAGGACCACATAAGGAAATAAAAAATAATCTGTGACCCACAAAGAAGATAAAGCAGTACACAGTTGAACATTTGGACATAAGGCCAAGCTCCGTGTCCTCCTGCTGAGTTGCCCTTCACCATCCTCTGCTGCCATCCTGTCAACACACTCTTTTACGTCAAACAAGTCCTCTTTACCTTCTGAGTCAGAGCAGAGTCCCTGGCCTTCGCGATACCCTCATCTAGTTCTGTAGAATTGCAAGGTTCAGCCTATAGATTTCAAACGTCCCCATGTTCTGACTGAGTGCATTTCTCTTTCTTCTGGTCAAAACAAATCTGTGAAAATCTAGGAGTTGCACTTACTGCCCTTCCAAGTGACCACACACATGCACACCAACATACACACACACCATCAACACACACCCCTTCCGTTCCTGCTTCTTTTCAAAGGGTTTTTGTAAAACGTCACTTTAGGTACCGAGGTGAAACAGTGTAAAGGCTTACCATAAAAATTATTTTTTAGTCACTACTAAGAATCCCTGGTTGCTTGTTTAAAGCCATCATTACTGACTATATCTCTAGTCACTATCGTTTGGAAGTGGAATGTCCTCCCAAAGCTTCCTGTCTATAAGGTGATTCTAATTAATCTATTGATTTCCTACGCCATTAAGAGGTGGGGTGTGTTTGGAAGGGGCAGATCGCTGGGGCTTGACCAGGAAGGGGCAGGACAGCGGGCCATGACCCGGAAGGATATGCACTAGCTCCGCCCTTACTGTCTCTCATAGCTTCCTGTTACAATGCAGTGAACAGCTTTTCTCCAGATAGTTCGCAGCCTGATCTTTGTATTATTGCCTGTGAATGGACTGACACCTAAAATGGTGAACTGAAGTAAACCTTTCCCCCGCAAGTTCTAGGTGCAGAGTTTTGTGTCCTAGAAAAGAAAAATACCTAAGACTCTAGTTATAAAAAGTCAGTCTTCACCAGCCCTATTGTCTTTAATAGAAATAGAAATACCTACTTGGGATAGGTTGTGAGGGTTGAGAATTTATTAAAAGACCAAGGTTTGATTCCTTAGAAGTTTTAGACTTCTTGCATTAATCCTGTGACCATGACTCCCTTGATTAGAGTAGAAAACTACTACATGTAGCAAGAGCATCTTGTTCATCCTCAAATCATGTGTGTCGTCTCTGGCACAATGGCCTCCGCAGAGGTGCGCGGCCGGTGTGTGCAACACGTCCATCACCTACGTCGGACATAGATGTCTTTGGATGAGCCAGCTGTTAGCATCAGCCAATGACGCTGCGTAGCGCCAGCATCGCTGCGATGTCTCCATTACTGTGCCACCTCCTCATCAAGGCAACTATGGGGCCTTCTCTCAGAAACAGGCTCCTGACGAGCTTCCGAGATGCACACGATTGGAGCGGGAAGAGATTCTGTAGTTTTGCATTGTAGCCCTTGATAATAAAATCACAACCATTCTGTACTGGACCATCCGAAGCGCCACGGCTAATTAGGTTCACACACCTGACAGATGGCGTTTCTCTCTTAAATTGATTAAGTGCCACCTAATTGCCGACAAAACAATTCAGAGCTAATTCAGGAAACCAATATGAAATGGATTCATCCGAAGGAAGCGCAGCTCTAACTTGGCATCTGAATATAGACTGCCGGCAGCACGCTGTCTCCCCGTGAAGACATTCGTGGAGGAAGAGAAATTTTCAGCTGATTTGTGATTGCTTCTTGCGTCCCCATAATTAATTGTGTATTTACAGAGCAAGATATCAAAATTGAATCTTTAAAATAAGCTCAGCTGGTTTTGATCAATTATTACTTAGTGAGTTTTTAGATGGCAGACTCGGTTTGGCTACTTTCTTGCTATGAAAATTCAGTGTAAGCCACATGCATGGCCCAGTTTTACCATCTGTAAAATGGGGCCAGTAATAATTTTTTCCCCAGAGATTTTTTAGGAAAACTGAGTCGGACATAAAGGCAAGGAAGGTACTTCTGAATCTAAGGAAAAAAATAAATAGGTTAGCAATTATTCTAGAAATTATCACCTTGATAAATATTTGATTATGACTCCTGTCACTTAAGATACTGTGAACAGGTGTAATAACAAGAAATGAAATCATTAAAAGCAAACGATCAAAGAAGGTTTAGTGAGCAATCCCAAAAAGTACCTTGGAACACCCTCAGGCCATCAAGGAGCCGCACGAATCCAGGGGCTGGTATGTAGGAAAATCTTGATCACGAGGCAGACTCTACTTCTGGAAGTGACCACTAAGAAAACCAAAGGGAGACCTGCCACTTCACCTGGAAACACCAGAACAATCCCAGTGGAAGTGGCACAGGTGGGGTGTGGAAGGGAAGTGAAAAGAAGGCCGGGAAAGGGAAAATGGGTCCCCAAACACACGGGACAGTTTAGAGTTTCCCATGGATCTCGATGTAGAAGGCACTACTGAAGCTATCGTGTCTGTGTAAATAAACTCTTTTGACCACAAAAGACACACTGTGGCTAATCCCTCGCCAAATATGACAGTGTTTGTCAAAACTGAAGCATTCTAAACACCCCCTCACCCCATTAATAGTTTTTCTAGGCCGGCTGTACTATCCATCTGAGGCAGGAGCCAGAGGAAGTGGATAAAAGCTAAATTTCCAGCTGCTGCTGCAGTTAGAAACGCCTCATTCTGCCAGATGCATGATTAGGTAATTTATGAAATAAGGAAAGAGGAAGTCAGAGTTTATTTAAACTGTGAGTTGTAGAGGAAGTTCTTTGAGAGATGAAGAAACTAAAAAAACAGGATTTTCTAGAAAGAGGTGACAAGAGGTAAATCTCCCAAATTTTCAAGTGTGTATACGTGTGTGTGTGTGTGTGTGTGTGTGTACGTGTGTGTGTGTGTGTGTGTGTGTGTGTGTGTTCCATACCTATAGTTTAAGAGAGACTGTCGGATGGTTTTGAACCGAGGTTGGGCTCCTGAGGCTATTCCCTTGGCATAGCTACAGCTCACCCCAACAGCCAGTGATTACTATTGAATTCTCTGCCCTGTCGCTACGTAGCCATGGCAGGCAGCCCCTAAATCATCACCTGTGAAGCAATCATTTTAACTTATCATCTTGTGACTTGCATGGCAAGATAGAAACACATTTCATATATCACATGTGGACACAGATGACTTAAGAGCATCCACAACCCACACTTTGATTTAAATTTTTCCTCCCCATAAAATCTGCCACGGTACCCAAATGTGACAAATGCCACATCATCAGCACCATGACACCCCCCCCCCTTGAGGGTATCCAGGGGAGATTCCACATGGGAGACATGTGTGAGGGTGCAATTCAGATGGGAGGCACTGCTAGCAGTCATCGGTGCACCTGCTGGCTGCCAGTGGCCTCCACCACAAGGTGCAACCTACCTTAGCTCCCACCTCCACCTTCCCCTCCTCCGTTGATGTCTCTGTCCCATCTTGGCCTTGTTCTGCCTCATTCACACTGCTCTTGGACAACCTTATGCCCTCCTAGAGACATGCCCTCCTCCGGTTACCACAGCCATCTGACGCTAGTCATGTGCAAGAACCAAACCTCTCCTTGCTCTCCTGCCTGAGCTTCAGGAACCCCCCCTGCCCTTTTTCGGTACTCCTGTGTTGGCCGCTGGGCACCCCAGGGAGGGATTGAAGGGATACCGAGAGAAAGGACTGTATCCGATGAGAAGTTTGCGTCCCCATGCAAATCTCAAAGGTGACATTTGTCTCCACTCTCTCCCGCGTGGGGCCTCCTTCGTGTCGGCATACTGGCAGGATTGGAATGGCTGACATTCACTTTTCATACACACAAGCCGCTTCCTTGGCCTAGAATTATTTCTTATTTAGTTAATTGATGTGTAGTCAGCCCTCAAATTTCAGCTCAAACATGACCTTTACTTGTAATGTTTAACATCCCACCCACAGCCACCTCATGTGCATCGCATGTGTCTCGCTCAAATCCGACTCTTACACCCTTCGAGCAATGGCCTGGCCATCGGGCATTCCTGCGACTGGTTTGGTGGCTGGCTACGCGTGGCTGCACTGTGTTCACACTAATGTCCCAGTGACAGTATTAGTTTTTGAATGAGAAAAGGAGGTACTAAATATGATTCGAGCAAAGAAATTAAAAATAGACCAGGGAATGAATAAGTTGATGACTGAAGTTGTCTGCCCAAAACACACACCTTCTTCAGAAAATGGCTTCTACGTATGCAGGAGCACCCTTGGGAAGTGGCAGTGACTGGCAAAGGATGCTTGGGTCGCGGGGAACCATTTTTTTTTTTATACTGATGCTCCTAGCTCCGTGTTGGATAACTAAGGAGTAGCCAGAATATGAGAACCCTCTCTCCAGCCCTGCTCGGAATGTCGCCAAAGGCCTCATCCATGTGGATGATGTGGATCATAATTCCATGTGCTGTTAGGGAGTGGGGTCAGTCATGAGGGGAGGATCACTGAGGGTGTGGGAGATCACTGAGGGTATGGAGATCACTGAAGGTGTGATCTGAAAGAATACACTCCTACTGCACCTTCTCCCCAAGCCCGGCTGCTTCCTCTTGAGTTGCTGAGAGCACCTATTCTATGGCAGACCGCTTCTTCCCCTATGGACTGCTGTGAATAGATTGCGTTCTCTTGACATTGTGAGCTAAAAATAAATCTTTCCTCCCTTAAGTTGTGGGTGTCAGATGGCCTGTCCCAGCAACAAGGCAGCGACAGATTAAGACAGTGTCCAATTGTTCTCATATGCCAGTGGCTCTGCTTCCACAATGTTAAGCCTCACTCCACTAAAGTTTCTTTTCTTTTTTAAGTTTTAGAGTCTAAAGCTGCTGATTTTCTTCGCGTTACTTTCTGGCAGCTCATGTTGAGCCTTAAGCACCTTTGAGACTGTTGCAGCCAAGCATGCTTTTCCAGTAATTTCCAGATATCCTCCCTTGCTTCCCAGTGTCACCACGCATATTCTCTCTTGTTGAATAAAAGTGCTATCGCAATGGACATACAATTTATTTTCTAAAAATAATCCCGTTTTTGCATGGGGACAGCCAATCAATCCACTTCATATCTCATAGGGTTACCCACTTAGGATTCCACTGAGTTATTTTCCATGTGGAAAGCAAGATTCTGATTTGCGATCAAGTGCAGTGCAGTAAAATTTCATTCCTGAAAAGTCTGCAAAACACTAGACAAGGTCAGTGGGCACCAGGATGACTTTGAGGAATGGTATAAGAGATAAAATATCCTGCCTACACTCTTACCTTGGGGCCATCAGTCTTTGTAACGACACAAGGCAATCAGAAGCATTTTTTTTGTAAATCATAATAATGGCTGTCCCAAAATGTCACAAATTTAACTCAAGAACCTTGGAGATGCAGAGGCATAAGATATGTTTAATAGCCACCAAAGTATAAGTTCTTTTTCTCATCACTGCATAATGTTGTTGACTCTGAATAGCGTGGCTGTCTTATTCCTTCTGAAACACTGATCATGCATTTGTTTCTTTATGCTGATACTAGGATTCCATTGAACCTGTGCACACAGTGCTCTGTGGCTGGTTCCAAGTTCTCTAGTGTAAATTTGCATGTTACTTGCAATTGCATTTATGCTAATAATATTCTAAACCTAATAACCATATGTATATAGAGTAGCACAGATGAATACAATATGAGTTAATAGAGTAATACAATACTCAAGAAAATTGCTGATGCCATATGAAACATCAGCTTACTATAATTTCCCCCAAAATTTTCTTGACTACATTAAGCTCCCAACTGCTGACACAAGCAAAGTGACTCAGAACTGCATCATAAAGGTCATCATGTGACTTGTCTCCACCCCGTCTCAGTAGTTCCTCTTCAAACCTGGAATGGTTCCCCTCAGTTGAGCCAGTGGGACGCTCGATGTAAAATTGTCCTGAGAGTGAGCTGTGCACACAGTAGGGCACAAATTGGAACCACCTTCTGGAAAACTCCGCAGCATGGTTCAGTGGCAGGGCAGAGGCTCTTGAACTCTCAGCCTTCTTCTGTCTTATGATACCAACCAAAGCCAGGGAAAAATTATTTCTCATGCAGTGCTAGAGTCAGGAACACAAGTTAAGTTGCATTAGGTAGCTTCCTGGCACTGTGGCAACATGGCCAACAAAACGAGTTTATAAAGAAGAAAGGCTCATTTCGACTGTGGTTTCAAGAGGCTTTGATCTACAGTTCCTTAGACTTGTTAGTTTGGGCCAGTGGAGGCCAGAACATAATGGTAGGGACACACCTCACAGTGGTGAGGAGAAACAGAAAGGAAAGAGAGAAAGAAAGAGAGAAAACAAAAAAGTACACTCCGTGGAGATGGGATAAAGATCTGGGGGTGGAGGAGGTCCTGACGGTGGTGAGGGGTAAAAATGATTCAGGTGTGACAAGTGTGTGTGCCACATGCCCATGTTGAATGTGATTATTATTATATGTTGCAAATACTTACCATTAATAATAATGCTTATAGGGGAAACGGGATAACAAAAATATTGAAATGCCACATGTGCACTTTAGTATTGATGGTAGTCTTTCTGAAGTGTTTGTCATTACTACACTCCAAAATAATCGAGTCACAACCCAGAGGAAGAGAAAGAAAACAAACAAATTCAGCACGATGCCTGGTCTATCGTGAGCTGTACTGTAATATATGACCCAAAGTTGGACATTCGCGGGTGTTTTCAGATGAGATTTAATTCCTTTTCTTTAAGTACCTCAGCCTGTTCCACCAGATGTATTTATTATCAGCATTATTTCAGGCCTTTGTGTTTGTTTATAAACATTTGTCTTATAATGGAAAATTTAAATAAGAGATTAACCCTGACGCATTGTAAATCTAACTGACTGAAATTGCTTTGTAAAAACTTAGTGACTTATCCAATTAGTTGTGGAATAGTCTCAGAACTGTGTGAAGATTTATTGACTTTCGCTACTTGAGCTATTCATGAAAACAACCTTCAAAAATGCCTATTTGTAAACATTTTAATCAAAAGCTCTATGCTATCATTCAATGGTGGACTGTGGGAGGAATATTAAGTTACTAGATGCTAAATCATCCCTAATAGCTCGACACCATGCTTAGCTGTCATCTGCAGAACCCACTTCCTCCCACCATGGTGGTGGCCTCAGCATCGATGGAATTAACCTTGTAGAACTAATTCAGTAACTCCAAATCTACAAGGTAATCATCTGTAAAAGACACAACAAAGATAATAAAATTCCCGTTGCTGGCTTTGGAAAAGTAGTATTTTGTCCATTCCATAATTCTAGGGAGATTATCCAAAAACTCTGACAAAGAAAACCAAGCCCAGTAACTCAGTCCTGTCATGCACCTACTTCAGGAGGCTGACGCAGGAGGATCACAAATTCACAAATTCACGCCTAGTCTGGGCAACTTCAAGATTTAGGGAGCGCGTGTCTGAAATAATAAGTGGAGCTGGGGGTAGAGCTCCAGGTGAAGATTCTAAGATCAATCCCATGGTTTCCTGAAATAAAGCAAACTGAAACTCTGAAAGAATGTTTATGGTGGGTAATGCCCAGGCCACTGGAAGTACGTTTCTTTGAACAGTCATATGATCACCAATTGTACCAAAATAAGAAAGTTAAAGAAAAAATAAAGTTAAAGTTATGTCAAGGTTAGCAACCACGACATAAATTAATTATGTGGATGTCAGTTTAAATATGTTGAAGGAAAAATCAAAAACAAGACTTGAAAAATGCTTTTGCTCTATGGGACAAAGAAATTTGTTAAGAGTAATCCAGACATGTAAACTCCGAAATAAACTAACCAGAAGCAAGTGGGCTAAACACCTCATGAGCTCTAGGAAAGATTCAAAAGCCATATTTTTCTTGACTTTGATTATTAACAAAATATAAACAGAGGACGTGTTTAGTAAAATACATTCTACAAGCACACTCGGGCTAGGCAGTTACTGACAAACTTTTTTTAACATACGTACCTGCTTAATATAGAAAACAACAAATTTGGGTGTGCGCTTTCACGTACATAAAACACTTTGTGTTGGAAAAAATAAGAGAAGACCAGGCACTTAATTCTCTTCAGAACACATGGCCCAAAAAACAGGCACTTAGGGACCGTAGACTCATGCCTCATTCCTACTGAAGCACATCTGCAGGATGTCCTTTATTTAACAGGTGCACAGATTAATGTACCCTGATAATTGTTTGTTTTCAAATTTAATAAACCCACTTATCTTTGCTTTTTCCTCTTGATGTTGCCAGAACAAGGTGAAATTGGGGTTGCAGAGCTTGTGACACAGGAAGGCTATTTCCTGGTTTTCTGATTTCCATATTTTGACAGGAAGCTAATATGAGATGGATGGCGATTTATTGTGAAAACGCTCCCCCAGAGGCAGCCTACCAAGGAGGCAGGATAGGGCTCTAGTGGCGTACACCTTACGGTTGATGTGTTCCGGGCACAGGCTGAGGTTCAGAGGAGACAGATGGAAGTGAAAGACGGGGTCAGGACACGACGTGGAAGATGCTTCCTGCCAGGTGCTGAGCAGTAATCAATGTTTAACTCTCGGCTCAACGTTTTACTTTATTGTGGTACCAGGAACATGACTTGTTTTCCTCTGGAAACTGACAGGTGCAATGCAGGTTGCTTTCTGAAAAGAAAATGTCACTGAGATGAGGTGGAGGGCCATGAATAGTCATTACATAAAAAAACCAGGGTGTAATCCCAGCACTCTGGAAGGCTGACGCAGGAGGATCGCCAAGTTCGAGCCCAACGTGCGCAGTTTAGCAACACTTAATGAAAGACCCTGTCTCAAAAATAAAATAAATTAAGAACTAGGCTAGGGACATAGCTCAGTGTAAAGGCCTTGTATTTAATCCCCAGCAGTGCAAATAATAATTATTATTATAATGATAATAACAAAATAGATGCCGAGATGGGGACAGCTTCTCGGCCTCCAGAGAGGAGACAGGGCTGTGCCCCTAGCAGAGAAGGTCCTGTTGTCTGCAGTGACTTCAGCCACCCCACTAAAGGGCTGATTTCAAACCAGAGAGAAGAAACAGGAATTGTGCTGCCTAGGTAGGCTGGGGCTGTCCCCACTGGCAGTGTCCCCTGCACACAGTGGGTCTACAGACTTTGTGCTTTGCAAGAGAGATCCGGAGAGACAGCAATGCACAGTAGGCCTCCTTCTCCTTCAGGTGCATGGGCTTCCCCACCACATGCCCTCTTCTGTGTTGTTTGTGAAAAATGGCACAGAGCCATCATAAAACTAGTCCCTACCGTGGCAGGTTATAATCATATTCTACAGTCCAACAGTCTTTGATAATTCATGGTTTATGTTTCGCCAAGCCAATATATCAAAGAACCTGGTCCCTCGATGATTTCAATATCTTACTAAAGATTCTGGAGGGAAAATGTCCTATCTGTATTTATTCTGTTATTGGAACATATAATAATTACTGTGGTTTTGTTATGGAATGTCCCCCCAAAGTCTCATGTATTTAAATGTTATAGATTGTCTGTGGAACCATGTGCTGTTGGGATATTGGGGCCTAGTCTGGAGGGAGGGATTACAGACATGTAAATTGGATTACAGGCGTGTAGTAGGGGCTTACCACACCTCCCACATCTAGGTTTTTTCTGACTTACCTAAAACGTTTTTATGAAAGTAATGTATCAGGTCTTTTCTTCCTTCCTTCCTTTCTTTCTTTCTTTTTTTCTTTCTTTCTTTCTTCCCTCCTTTCTTTTTTCCTTCCTTCCTTCTTTCCTTCCTTCTTTCCTTCCTTCCTTCCTTCCTTCCGGCTAGGGATAGGACCCAGGACTTTCACACTTAGCTACATCCCCAGCCCCTTCTTTTTTTATTATTTAGTTTGAGATAGAATTTAGCTAACTTGCTAAAATGTCCAGATTGGTCCTAAGCTTGGAAATCTTCCTGTCTCAGCCTCCCAAAGTGCCAGAATGACAGGTGTACACCACCAGAAACAACTACTATTTCTGACATATCCTTTGTACATTTAGACTCCAATAAAATTATTATTTACTCAAGACATTCTTTTTTCCATGTCTGAAAATGAGCACTGACACAGTGGAGGCTCCACGATTATGTGTCCCTACAGAAGCTCCTGCTGGTGGACACGGTTACAGCTGACAGATGACACACTGTCTCTGCGTGTTCCCGTAAACATTAGCAAATGACTCCAGGCATGCCATCTCACCGTGTGCCCTGTGTGTCTTTAGGACACATGCGCTGTTGCCTATTCATCCCATTCGTAACTCTGAAGGTGTCTCAGCATTTGACACATTTACAAGTGCATCATAAATCTTAGACTCAGGGAAAAAAAAGTCACAGGGTGCATAGTCTCTCTGGCAGGAGTTTCCTTTAACTTAACAGCAGTTCATGACCATGCCTGGTCTTCCGTATGGGGAAAGCTGGGGGCAGAGCTACAACTTTCAAGGTGAACTGCTTTTTTCTAAATCTCATTTGAGTTCTTGCATCTGTCCCTCGAATGGGTTTCACTCAGTTTTTGAATTTGTATAGGCACATTTGGGTTCCTATTGCATTACAGCCTGCTATCTTTATTTAAAAAAAAAAAAGAATAACCGTCCATTTTGGCAAATCATATTGCACTTTTTATTGAAACTTTTAATAAGTCCATAGAGGGTATCATAGTTACTTTCTCATTCCTGGGGCAGTTCAGGTAAGTCAAATAGTTTTGCAATTTTGCTGTAAATATAGCTGATGTTTTGTTATAACCAAAAGACATGTATATATCAATGAAACTTAAATATGAGACTTTTTCTCAGTGTTATGGGGTGTTTATTAAAATTTAAATATTATTTAAATTTAATTACAGTCTTGAACTAATAGGGTCATCTTCATTTGTTTTAAATGCGGAGAAGAAGCTGCCACCCCATTCCCATCCCCTGTCCATGGTACAAAAGACCCTCACACACAGCAGACACAGGATGGTTTGGGGGACATAGGCCCCTCCACCTTCTCAGAGCCAGCTCTGAACAAATCCTTTGTTATTACCACCAGAAAACAAAAATGCAAATTAACCACGTCAGGCCCTTTGGGGGAACAGAGAGATGGGGAAGAGCTGGGGCCTCAGAGAGGTAATGGCTGGCAATGGGGATAAGTCCAGGCACCAGCCAGCCTCGAGCAGACAGAGTGACAGCCTGTGAC
This sequence comes from Ctenodactylus gundi, assembly GCA_004027205.1. Classification (NCBI taxonomy): domain Eukaryota; kingdom Metazoa; phylum Chordata; class Mammalia; order Rodentia; family Ctenodactylidae; genus Ctenodactylus; species Ctenodactylus gundi. Next base: position 82,130 of record PVKB01004330.1, on the reverse strand, counting down.
AGGCAGCTCCTGGGACTCGAGGGGGCTGTGACACGATCAGCTGTACTTCTGCCATAAACCAAGTGTACCCTGAAGTGGCACTTACCATATTTTAAAAGGTTTCCACTTGTTCCTTCTAAAGTACCTGGGTAAATCCTAAAGGAGTCAGATCAGTTTAAAATAAAACACCAACTTGTTTTCAAAATTATGAAACTAAGAGGAAAACTGACTCACTGAAGACGCTTTCTCAGAACTTCGCGTCCATCAAATCTAGGTGGTAAAGGTTAGTAATACTAACTAGTCTCCTGCTGTGTTTCATAAGGGCCAGGGGGGAAGGTACTTAGTCATTTAGGCACTTTGTTTATTTATTTACTTGTTTATTTTGTGGTACTATGTAACCAGCCCAGGGGCTTTGGACCGAGCTACATCTCTAGTCCTTTCATTTTTAAAGGATTATTTATTCATTTATTTATTTAGAGATAGGATCTCACTAAGTCACTAAGTTGCCCAGTCCATGCTTGAACTTGTGATTTTCCTGCTCCAGACTCCCAGAGTGCTGGATGACTGGGCTATGCCACTCGCCCCAGAGGAGTGCTCTTTTTAATATGACAGAAATTCACAAGACTTTTTTCCCTCCTGCCTTTCTTCCTCTTTATGGTAGACGTTTGGCCCACTTCACTCTCATCTCTGTCTCCTCCGTTGTTCTCCATAAAAAGTGGTAGTCACCTGGTCCCACAGGATCATCTGCACCAATAAACCCTGATGTGACTTTCATAAAATAATGCCAAAACTATCGAATTTCTTTCAACACAGGCCTGCACAGCTGAGGCCAGGGAGAGAACCAAGCCTGCCTCTACCCTAATGTCTATTGCCACAAATGAGTCCTTAGAACAGCTCTGGGTCCCTGGTGGTGAGGAGGTGACACACCTGAGCTGTTGGCCTTGCTCCCTCCCCAGCCTGTCGCATCCTTGGGAAAGTTCTACCGCTTTACTCTCTTCCCAAGGGTTTTGTCCCATTTCTGGCTAGGTGGCCATGTAAAAGGGACATGCCTTTGTGAAGACCTGCTTTGGAAAACACATGACCAGATGGATAAACATTTGGGAAGATAAAAACGTGTTTGCTTCTCAATCGCAATGTGTCTTCCTTACTTTCCTGTTGCTGAGACACGATGCTCAATGCCCACAACTTCAGGGAGGAAAGGTTTATTTCGCTCACGGTTTCAGGAGGTCTCAGCCCACGAGCAGATGGAAATGGCGGAAGAGCTTGGCGGAGGGAGGCTGTTCACACATAGCATGGAGGAACAGGAAAATTAAAGAGCACGCAGAAGGGCACAGCTAGTGAGGAAGGCATATTCTTCCGGGTCAAGCCCCGGTGACCCGCCCCTTCCGACAGGGCCGCCCCTTAACAGCACAGGAAATTAATAGATTCCAAGCATGTGGCTTTGAGGGGACCTTTCAGAACTAAAGTGTAACACTGTGAGAAAATACCCTGTAAATATTCCGTTAGTCTTTAAGCCTGAGAGGAATTCTACTTCCCATTTAGAATATTCAAAAAACTTGGAGACCAAAGCAAACGCAAGTTCACTCCCACTAGATTGGCCAAAGAAGACGTGCCGCCTCGGGAGGAAAGTGGGTGTGCACAATCAGAAGCAACCGGGGGGCTCAGGCTGATGCGTGGGGTTTTAATATTTTTTTCTTTTCTCTCTTAGCTCTACAGAATTATTTGTGAGCTCACTTTGTGTGTTTTCTTTGTGGTTGTTGAGTCCTGTGCCTCGGAGACCACCAGAAAGCTGGAGAATCAAGGAAAGAGTTGTTCTGCTATGGCTGACTGAGGAAATTGGGGTTGTCGGGGGAGGTGGCAGACCACAGCACAGAGAGCATTCCTAGTGGAAGGGCGGCAGGCCGCACACCTCCTCTCTGCCTGGTTGCCACCTGGAGGCACCCTGACCCGGGGCCTGACCTGCCAGGGGAAGGGAGACATCTCCACGTAGACCCCAGCTCTGTAATGAGTCCCTGGGGTTTAGAAGTCTCTCCCTGCTGTGCACCGTTAGTGAACGTGGTCAGGATTGGTCAGGATTACTACAAGAGCCTCCCATAAATAGCTAAAGGTTTCCTGCTACCTTATCACTTCTGGAATACTAATGAATGTAAGAGCCTGGGCTCTAACTGGAGTGTTGTTTCACAGCATGCTCACGCCCAGTCTCCTTGAACTTCTCTTTCTGTGTGATTTACCGTCTCCCTCACACAGCCCTGCATCCTCTTCGGCAGTGGGTAGGAGCCAAACTCCACCGTATGATTGCCACCTATTAAGAACCTGAGTCTTCTGATAAAACCCTACCACCGTGTCCAAAAGAGCTCTCTTTTATTAATTGGGTCTGAAATACAAATGATTACCATGTTATCAATCCTGGAAATTTATAACAATTGGAGAGAATTAATGCTGGCTGAAAGCACCAGTGTGGGATTTCCTATGAATGTTATTAGTTAAAGCTCAGATACCGTCAAGCAAAAAAAGAAAAAAGAAAGAAAAAGAAAAGAAAAACTCTGAAAGAAGCAGAATTTGAGGAAATGAAAAGAAACCTGAGATAATGACCTCAGCTCAGTGGCTCACTGTAGAAAACAGTCATAGCATGCTGTGTAGCTCAGGAAAAAGACTGACAACAATACTTCACTCTCTTCATGTAACCTGGCAGATTCTTTTAAGTAGAAACATGTTAAAAGACAAAACAGTCGCAAGTCTAGTTCAGCAGATCTTACCCAGCTTTAGTCCAGGTTCTAGAATCAGGCAACAGTCCTGACCAAAATTTTTTCACAAAATGTCCCACTCCACCACCTGGGTGCTAGCATTTATAGCCAGGCAACCGGAAGTCACATACAGAAAAGCAGAAGTGGCGTGAAAAACAGACAGGATGTAAAAACAGAAGTTGCATACACAAGCACCTACCCCCCGCATGCGGGCCTCTGTCTTAATAAAAACATTTGGCCACTGGTGACCAGCTGAGGTCCAGCTACTTGTTACAAGAATTAGTTACAGTCCATGTACACATCAATTTAGGCTGCAGTTCACCATGAACACAGAAAACTTTAAGTCATGCTTAAAACGTAGGGAGGCAGATTTAGAATACAGAAGTCTCTATTTTTATTATTTATTTATTGAGATAGGGTCTCACTCTATAGCCCACGCTGGTCTATGAACTCACTATGGAGCCCTGGCTGGCCTTGGACTCACAGCAATCCTCCTGCTTCAGCCTCCCGAGTGCTGGAATTACAGGCATGCACCACCACGCCTGGCTTATGTGGTGCTGGGGAATCAAACTTGGGTAATTGGCACTTGTCCATGGAGCCATTCCTCCAGCCCCAGAAATCTCTATATTTTTTCAGACACTTATTTAGAATATTTTGACTCAGAAGAAAAAAATACAGGTCAACTGGGGACCAATGCTGGGTTATAATCCTGTGGCAGTTAAGAAACAGGTAAAATGTTGCTAAGCAGACAGTCCCTGCAGCATGTGTATGCTCTGGGGCAGGTCTGGTAGGGTTGGGAGCCCAGGCTGTGACTCCAACCCCGTGACCCCATCTCCAAGGCAGCAGCAGCCCTGCCTGTGGACAGGACTCCAAGACACCACACCCTCCCTGTGTGTTTGAAAGAACATTTGTAGTATTTGTATGGATCATACAAATTCACCATTGCTGGGAATGCCTTTGACCACCAGTTCAGAGAAGACGCTGGAAATGGAGGGAGGGCAGCTACCCAAATTAGCAGAGGAGAGAAAACAACAACAGTAATAATAAACATCTTGATTTTTGTTCTTGTAATGTTTCTCACATGACAGAATTAGATGAAATGTTTACATCCTTAACTTGAAGCATGCTGTACCATGAACATGTTCACTGGGCCCCGTCCTAGTAATGTAACCCGTGGTGACCCTCTGCAATGTCACCGGCAAATACCTTTCTGGGTCTCTCCTTGGAGGCCTTTGGGCACAACCAGAAGTGCTACAGTCTGCTACAGTTTGAAATAGGGTTTATCTCCAATTTAGACCACTTCACCTCCATCATATATAGTTGAAAATTTGAGTAAGTCGGAATCATCGTAATAGGGGATCATCTGTACTTCAAAATATCATATTGTTCATAATAAACAGAATTGTATACATCCATTTAAAATATAAAAGGTTGCACAAAACATCCAAGCTCATTATAGCCAGCATGTATCACATATATATGCCAATAGATATGGGGGAAAATAAACAAGCTTGAAATTTGTTTAATTTTAAAAATGGCATATATTTGGAAAAAAAAGGTTTTATTTTCTTTATAATGTTGACATCTTATAAGAGTAAAAAAGAAGATGCCCGAAGGAGCCAGTTTGGAGAGTTTCAGCGGGAGATTGGGCTGCTGTCTGGTGCTTTTCTCTTGCGTGGTCCACAGGCCTCCGACATGTTCATCCCACACCTCCTGCTTGAGGCCTGTGCTCGGGCTTGGCCCTGGTTGTGATCCACGGGGTGCAGGCGTGACAGCCGGGCCCGGAAAGAAGGGGACAAAGATTGAGGTCAGTGGTCTGGTGTCCCCCCATAGAGGCTCGACAGTCCCAGGCAGGCGCTTCCCAGTGGCCCATCGGGACCCCGGGGTGCCTCTGTCCTTTCAGGATCCCTCCCTCTGGGGTCTTCTTGGCAGATGCTCACTGAGAACGCGTCTTCTTTAGCTTAATTTCTCAACACACCTCATTCTCACCAAGAACACCCGAGAATGCCCAAAATTCAAACTAGCATGATCGTAACATACAAAAACCATACTACCTCACAATGTCTAGGTTTTTCTTTCTGGTCAGTCTTAGCCATGATCTTCATCTCACCAGCAACACAGTTAAGATAGGTATGAGTGGGTTAGAGAGCAGAGGACAACAGCGGGGACAATCAGTCACGTGACCCACAGCACAGTGTGGAGCGAGTAAACTTGCCACATACAGCGTATGCATAGTTCCCAATTCCTGACCCCTCTGGGTGTTCTTTTCCTTGGGAAACTACAGGAACAGAGACTAACTGATTAAAAAGTGGACGAATGGAATGATAATGACGAATGATAATTTCATTGCAGATGTATGCCTCGGTGCCCCAGGACTCCATCATGCTGGTACTGAGACAGAAGCGAGCCAACACATCCTAGGATGAAGTCTCAATCCTCCTCCCGCCCACCCGCAGCGCTGGCTGCACCTGCTTCCCAGCCCGTGGGGTGTGCACCACACCTGGTTGGGAGAAGGACTTGGATGGACAGACACACGCTACTGTTTCATTTACCTGTCAGACCTGCAGAGTCGGATTCTTACCTGCAAATCGTTGGTACAAAACGACTTAAATGTGCGCTTCACATTCACAAAACGTAAAAATATTTCACATTTTGATGCTTACAGAACTATTTTTCTCACAAGCAATTTCACCATCACCCCCACGTCACTGAGGCTGCAACATAGAAAGGCCGTGGTGATCTGGGATCACCTCCTGGAGCTCTCCTTCCTGCTCGGATTGTTACCTTGCTACGCGTTGAGGACGAGGTAATCCCATGATCTTCTGAGAAGTATTTATTTCTTATAAATCTGGTCCACTCTATCTATATATCTGTTGCCCACCAAAAGTCGATACAGTGCAACCAGCCAACTACTGCTGGAAACAGATATTTTTTACAGTGTATAACCACAGAGGAAGAGGAAGAAGCTTGGCCACCATATATGTAATAGTAGAGAAGTATACATATGATATAGCCAAGTAAAAATGCAAAAAGCCTCTTCTCTGTAATTTTCTACATTTACACATACAACATGTATGTTCATGATAGTGGAAAAAAGAATTTGAGTAAAATGACAGTTGCCGGGCTGGATAAGACCTTCCCAGTGATTGCTCCCTCTCTCTAAGCCAGTTCCAGGGGGTTTTTCCCCTTTAATCTGTCTGATAGATTAACACAGCATCTGAAATGGGTGAACTTCAACAGAGATGTTTTCCTTCTGCCCTTGGAAATGGAGAGACTGGCTGCAGAATAGGATTTTCCCAGAGCCAACAAGAAAAGTCCGATAAAATCAAGAAATCACTATTGTGAAGTCTGCTTGAGAGTAAGGGACAGAATCAAGTGGACAGCTCGTTCCCCGGGGAGGAGAGATGCAGAGAAAGAGGAATGACTTCTGAGCTGCCCTTACCCTGGGGACATCTGTGGTCCCGGGCAGCAGGCAGGAGGCCAAAAGGTCTTGCGCAGACGCATAAAATTCAGAAGATATGTGAGTATATGTGTGTGAGCTGGAAGGTCTGAGCATACAATTTGCTTTAATTTTTAATTCCTGGGGATGCTTTGTGAACAGAGATTAAAAACATCAGCACAAAATCACTAAAGAAAAAAATGCATGGCTCAGAAATATGTGAGGCAAATATTAAAGTTCCTGACCCACCCAGAGGACAAGCAGAAAACTCGTATACCCTAAGAGGGTGGTTTAGATGCAGAAAATTATGTGGTAGAATCCAAGGATAATTTAACACAAAAAGTCCCTGAAAAATAAGTGAGAGGGTGTGACTTTCAATCTAGGGTGGCAGGAGGGGTCCACAGCGGGCTTGACAGGGACACAGTGACAGCCGGTTCCATAATGGGCCAGAACCGCCCCGACATGCCCCCGTCACCACCGTATCCAGCCCAGGAGAACAGATTGGTGCTTTCCTTACAGGCAACGATGTGCTTAAAGTTCACTAAAATCATCAGATCATAATGAGTAAGAAATATTTCTCCAAACTGTGATTTAAAAATAATTCTGTTAGCAAAAATACCGCTGAGAGAGTAAAAAGCCAAGTGCAGATTATGAAGCTATTTCTGCAGTAAAGACTTCTTAATCCAAGCGCTTACATCTCATTGAGCTATTACAAGCACGCATGCACACACAGACACACATCACAAAGATTATAATTTTAATCCTAAAAAAATGCCTCCTCATGATAGAGGCCTCTTTATTGCACAAAAGAGAAACAGAGGCTCAGAAGTATTAAAGGACTCCGGAGAGGCCGGGGCACTCACAGGCATCAGATTCCGTCTCGCAGCTGAGCCCTGCAGCAGCCCGCCTCTGGACCATCCTGCGCAAACTCCTCGGGGAAACACCTGAGTACGAAGACCAGACTCAAATCTTTGACAGCAAAGCAAAAGATCACACCCTACCTTCCCCAAAACACATGATGAACGTTGACTCTTGAGATGACAGCTAAATTTTGGCAAGTAGGTGAATGTAGAAATAATGAATGTATGAGGGGCTGGAAGAATAGCACAGCAGTTAGAGGGTGTGCTGAGCAAGCTAAACGCCCTGAGTTCAATTTCCCAGCACCACATAAACAGATTTCCTACGTTGTTAAGAGGTGGGGCCTGGTCAGAAGGGGTGGAGCACCGGGGCTTGACCAGGAAGGGGAGGGTTATCGGGACATGACCTGGAAGAATTACCCTAGCTCTGCCCCTTTTCTCTCTCTCAGCTTCCTGTCCACCATGCCAGGAACAGCTTCTCTCCAGCTGGGCCTCCACCAGGCCCTTCCACCACAGCCAGCTGCTCATGAACGGTCTGAGACCTCCTGAAACTCTGAGCTAAATCTTTCTTCCCTGAGGTTGTGGGTGCCTGGCATTGTGTCCCAGCGACAAAAAAAAAAAAAAAAAAAAAAAAAAAAAAAAAAAAAAAAAAAAAAAAAAAAAAAAGTAAGACAACAATATATTGATTATGGCAACATATTATTTAAAGACAATACTGAGTGGAAACAAAGGAAAATAAATGTGTACATTCGATACAACTGGAGGATGGAGGGCAGAAGACATTTGAGTTTCTGCACGTAAACACCCAAGTCGCCTCCTCCCCAATCTTGTGGGTGTCTGTGGAGCTTGAGGCCCTCCTGGAGGAGCCAGAAACTGCCCTCCCTGGTCCGCTGCTCAGGCCGGGTGCTGAGGTAGCCTCTGGGACCCAGGCCAGGGGCCGGCTGCTCTGGGGAGCACGGCTCAGACTTCTAAGCTGTTCTGTTCATTTGTTTGGGCCTCTCTCAGTTCTCCCCAGTGGGTACCACGGATATCCACACTTACAAAATGCTTGCAGCTGCTTCACCCTGAGGCCAGGGTGCCCCAGCGGCTGGCTGTGAGTACCTTATTTGCTCGATTCTGCAGGGAGGAAACACATGGGTGTTTGGGATCAAGCCTGGGTCTAAAACTCCTAGGAAGGGGAAGGACTTCCACAGCTCCTGACCCCACCCCGCAGCTCCCCGCGTGGAAGAGTGGCCCTCCCGCCCTTCACGTTCCCAACGCCGGGTGCTTCGAGGTGCCTTCGGACCAAGGCTTGCCCGCTTGCGCTTCATTTGCACAGGGCTGAAGGCTTTTCTGAACGCTCACTCTTCCCGATTAGTTGCCTAACTTGTTGAAAGCCACGTTTGTTTGTCGCTCGTTTGTTTAGTTTTCTTTATTTGAGATGGGGTCTGACTCTATAGTCCAGGCTGGTCACCACGGAGCCCAGGCTGTCCTTGAACTCACAGCAGTCCTCCTGCCTCAGTCTCCCCAGAGTTAGGATTGCAGGCAGTGCCCCATATGTGGCTCATCTTTATGTGGCATTGGGGGGCAAACCCAGAGCCTTGCACATGCCTCGCAAGCACTTTAACTACTAAGCTGTGCCCGTAGGCCCTCAGAGCTATTTTGAGATGCTCTAATATTCTCTTTTAAGTGTGGAACGGCAGAAAGAAGTAACCCAAAAGGTATCAATGTGGCATATTTTATATACTAAATCAGCAGGCCGGAGGGCACGCTGTACCCTCTCCTTCAAAGTGGAGATTTCTGTGGTGCTGGGACTCAAGCTCAAGGCTGTCCCACTGAGCTGCACCCCCAGCCACGTTTCAGTTTTAATGTTAAGACCGGACCTCACTAAGCTGTGATCCCGGCTGCCTCAGTCTCCCCGGAGCTGGGCTGCCGGGGCGGCTCCCAACGTCAGCCACATTTTCTCTCCCTGCGGTGTTCTGCGGAAACAACATTTATTTTTATCATCCACTTCACTTTCTTTTGTCCATTGCTAGTTTTCTATCCTTCTGCCAGCTCTTGGAGACATTTTGAGATTTTTTTTATTAGTTCATCTTAATTGTAATGTGATGATGGGGTTTGTGGGGAAATAGGCACCTGTCAGACAACGGTTGAGTTTCAGCACGTGGCTGATTTCACTTAGTACAACGGTCTCTGGTTCCATTTTCCTGCAAATGACATGGTACCATTCTTCATGGCTGCGTAGTACTCCACGGTGTATATATCACCTCTTTTTGCCCTGCATTCATTGGTTGATGGGCATCTAGACTGTTCCCACAGCTATTGTGAACTGAGCAGCCACGTACATGAGACTTTTGGTAGACACAGAGCGTTGTAGGGAATCTTTGCCCTGTTAGCTTTTGTCCTTTTCATTAAATATTAATGCTACAAGTAAATGGATTACTTAATTCTTACTGCAAAAAAAAAACCTTTTGACAATATCTATTTCATGAATATCATTTAAAACGATCACATAAAAACTCAGTTTAAGGACTCATCAGTCATTTGAACTTTAAGTTACGTTCTGTGAAACGGCAGTAAAAATTCAAGCCAAGAATACTGGTATTTAAGCAGAGGCAAAGGCCAGATGTGCCAGCGATTCACTCCTGGTGACTCTCCTGGTTGCACCACTGCCACAGTGTCACGTCGTTGGGAAGCCTCGCATCTAAACGAGGTTACCAGAGCATTTTCCCGGAATTCTAATGAAGATATTGTCACTTTAGAGTAGAAAAGCTCCTGATTTCTTGAATTAGACCTATGACCTTTATTGGTTGTTTTCTGTGCTCAGGAAGCTGCTGAAATGCCCCTTCTGGGCACTGGCTTACAGCTTTCCCCAACAGATGAACAGCCAGCGGGAGGTGGGCAGCTCCCAAAGCCCCGCCTCCTGTCAGCACGCTCCTATCAAGTTCTAAAGCCGCTGCTGATTGGCAGGAGGCAGAGCTTCCCTCCCTTTCCCCCCTGGGCAGCTACGGGGGCATCTCTCAGAGGGCGGGCTTCGCTGCAGGCCCTGGTGTCAGGAGGGCTGGGCACTGCTGCCTACCGCAGTGGTCCTTTCTCGCCATCTACTCTTGGTCCTGCCTGCCTTTTATTTGAACTCTTATTAAATTCTCCCAAACATTGTAAGAAAATTAAGTTCAACTTAAGAGGCCAATTTGAATCTTTGGGTGGAGGATAACTTGATCCCTAATGACCTGTTAAGCACAGGCGTTCCCTGATTCCTGACCCTTTCCCCGCCTAGAGGTCCGGTCTGAGGGTGCTCACCTGAACGTGCTTGATGGTAGCCGAGGAGCCGTCTGAGACACGTTTGGGAGGAATTCCAATGAGCCTTCTCATAGGTTCCTCATGTGTCTACAAATCTTGTAAGGCCGCTTCAATGTGTTTTTGTATGAATGCCAGCTTCCTGCCACCTGTCCTGCCCTGCAGCCGGTTCACGGGACCTTCAAGTCTTCAGAGCCTACAGTTCCACCAGGAGCTCTGCAGGCACAAACCCAGGACTCGCAGCCTCCTTATGCAATTCCGCTGATTTCAAATCACCAGACAGGAAGAAAATCAACAGGAAATTAGGGCAAACTCTTCACTTAGTTAAGGTACCATGTAAGTTTTCTCCATATCCTGAGTTGCTTAAAACTGCCTCAACCAAAATATTTCAAAAAACTGTTGTTTTATAAACGTACGCTGAATATGCTACTTTTTTATTGTCTGATCATTTGCCTCATAATTATCATTTTTATTAGTGTGTGTGATACAGAGTAGTTACATTCAGCTTTTTTTCCACAGTCCCAAATTTGTGTTCTGTGACACTACAGCTGCTACTAATGCACATGCAACTTAATTTCTAAGTTATAGCACAAAGGCATGCAAAAGCGTCAAACCCAACGTTCACGGCCCCGAGAATTTCCTAGAATTTCTAAACCAAACTGAGCAGATTCAATATACATCCCAATGCTCAAAAATAATTTTTTTCAGCAGACCTGGCTCTGAACTGCTGTAACACCTAATTTTTAATACAGTATTGCTATCATAAAAGATGCAAGGAACTCATTCATTCTCTGTAACAATTTCTGTGGATTTATGACTTAATTAGGTTTTTTTTTAACCTTTATTTGACAGGAGTTATTGAGTGGAGCTTATACCACCATAAAGCCAGAACAAAATCTAAGTAATCTTTTATAGGGTCTCACATTAAAATGCAATCTAACCAGACAGTAAAAATGTATTCACACACCTCAGAGAATTTTCAATCCTTCATGTGTTTTTAGCAGTCAGGAAGGATGTGTACTAGAAAATGATTTATGGATGGAAGCAGAACCGCTCAACAACAACAAAAAAGAAATGAAGTCTACACAATTGAAAATGGTCAATACCTCTGCAAAACTGGGCTCAACTGGACTCGAAGTGGACGAGAAATTTTATGAGCGTGGAAGAAGGGGGACTGTTACCTTTGTATTTACTTGGATTATCTGTAGCTCCCGACCCACACTGGATCTGTTTGGCAGCAAAGTGGTGACCACCAGCACAGAAAAATCGCTTCCCAGACAAAGAGGGCACCATATATGCAAATACGACCATAAAGTTGAATATGAATATTCAATTCCCCCCAAAATGGGCACCTCCCATTCCATTAGGCTTTCCTGGTGTTTCCTGGAACTCTCTCTGGAAGGGAGGCTGCTGAGGGTTGGATGCTGCCTTGGGAGCAGTCCACCCGGCACACCGGCATCCCTCTGCTGAGAGGCAAGGTCTTCATCTGGGAGTTTGTCACAGATCTATTCAACTGACTCTGTTTTCTCTCACAGTTTTTTGTTGTTCAACAACCCCCACCCATCACCACGTAGTGAGAGTTGAACCCAGGCCTTTCACACTGTGCTATATCCTTAGCGCTATATGCCTACACAATCCTCCACAGATTAGTGAAAAATTGAAACCATACCAAGTATTTCTCCAGCTTCAATGGGCTTAAACTAGAAATTAACAACAAGAAAAGAAATTTTGAAAATTCCTAAATTAATGGACATTAAAGAATGAATATACTCCTTATGACTATTGAGAAAAGAAAAATATTAAAGCTTTTATGGAAATCTAGAATGTCCTTGGAGATTATTGGGAAAAAAACATACCAAAATATATTAGATACAGTTAAAGTGCTGTGCAGGAGGGAAGAGGGGAATCACTGAACTGAAATTACCTACATTTAAAAAGAAGGAAAAGTTAAATCCACCGTGTGGAGTTCTTCAATAAGAACCCAGAAGATTTAAAGAGAACAGATAGAAGGCTACCAAGGGGACACTCAGGACGGAGGGTAAAAGGCCAGGCCAGGCACACGGGGATGTCGAGGCCATCGAGACGGCCAAGGTGTGGGAAAAGTGGACACCAGCAAACTGCTGGGGAAGGGCTGTCGCGTGCCTCACACGCGTGCATAGACAGAGTCGTGTGGGGGTCCAAGGGGTAGGTGTAGGCCAGCAGGTGTAAGCCAGGATCATTTAGATGAAGTGAACAAACTGAGATTATAACAGAGAGAAGATGTCTGTTTTCACAATCAGTAGTAACAATTGTCATTGAAGTTGCAGCTTTAAAAGAAAGAAACAAAAACAACAGATAACAGAACCCCCCAAAGGAAGCGGGGGGGGGGGGCTTCTCCCTCAGAGGGAATTGTAAAGAAAAAGAGAAACCCCCCAGCTGCCCAATCACAACGGTTATGCCAGGCTGCAGAATGAAGCTCTTACAAGAGGGCACTAGAGCTTCACTAAGATTTTAAGTGTTGCATCCTGGGGTGCATCCCAGTGGTTAGAACACTGGCGCCCTGATTTCTCTTCCCCAGCACTACATTCTAGCTGGGCAGGCCAGTAACCCCAGCACTTGGGAGGCTGAAGCAGGAGGACTGCTGTGAGTGTGAAGCCAGCTTGGGCTACCTAATGAGTTCAGGACTAGGCTGGACTGTAGACTCTGTCTCAAAAGAGAGGGGAAAAAAAAGATTTTAAGTGTTAAGGTAAAGTTCAGCATACCTGGCAGTAATGTTAGCATTCACAAGACATTTTTATTTAAAACACACCTACAAATCATCAAGAAAAAGACAATACCCAATGGAAACTTGGCCAAGAAATGTGCAATCTGCAGAAGAGGAAGGCAGACACTTACATCCACTGCTCATCAGGAAAATGCAAATAAATATCAACAAACCATTTTGCATTAGCATAATTTTTTTAATGCATGTTCCGTTAAAAGCAAGCGCTCTGGAGGATGCACTTCTGGTGGAGCGATTTAGAAGTGGGCAAAATCCCAGAGCGGCGTGACTTCAGACGGACTAGTGTGGGCGGCAGGAGGGTCCCTGCTCGGCAATGCCCCTGCCCCGGAGGAGCAAGCTTTTAGCAGACAACATCAAGTCTGGTGAAGCCAATGCTCAGGACACGCCTGCAGGGGAATAGACTGCGTATGACTCCCAGGCCTCCAGGGGAGGAGGAATGGCACCCAGGGGCAGGGCTGTGGTAGGGGCACACAGGGACACGTCAGGGTCCACCCAGAGCGAAAGGGAGGGACTGTGCACACCCTGTGGCCTTTGCTGTGGCCCCTCAGGAGAGGAGCAGAAACCTCAGGCTTAGCACTGGCTAATTGAACAATCCGAGCAGGGCCTGGGATACAGGGCCCCCAGCTGTCTGCTAGGTGGCTCTAGAAACAGGTGGGCAGCAGCTCCACGAGTGAGAGGAGGTACTGGGGGTGGGGCAGAGTCTGGGTTCCTTGTGGCTCCCCGGGGAGCACATTGGGCTCACTGGGGTCCCCCAAGGGCAGTGGGGAAGTGCCCAGAGCACAGAGCTGGGAACATGATTCACACAGCCCGGCACTCAGACCAAGCCAGCTGAAGGCGCTGTGTTCTAGTTCCTGGAAAGGCAATACTGGGGCCGGCCTTGGGAGGTCAGAGGAGGATTCTGAAGCATTTCTCTTTTCTTTTTTTAGACAGGATCTCATTCTATAGCTCAGGCTGGTCCTGAATTCACTGGTGTAGCCCAGGCTGGCCTTGGACTCAGGACAATCCACCTGCATCAGCCTCCTGAGATTACAGGCGTGCGCCACCACACTCAGCTTTATGTGGTGCTGAGGAATCAAACTCAGGGTCTTGTGCTCACTAGGCAAGCACTTTAACCACTGTGCCATTCCTCCAGCCCCTCTGAAGCATTTCTGACACCGTAATGTCTTAGTCACTTGCCCTTCGCTGGGACATGGTGCCTGGCACCCTCATCTTCAAGGAGGAAATTGTGCTTTGAGTTGTGATTCTCAGGCCCAGCCAGGAGAACTGGGGTTACAGGCTTATGCCAACAGGCCCAGTTCCCGTGATAATTGTTTAAATGCGTGTAAGTTCAGAATCAAGTAGATTTTATATTAACCTTAACTTACTCAGCATTTGCCACTGTCCCCCGTGAGGTTGGAAGACCTACTTTTTATGTATACAGGGAAGGCACTTACGGAAATTTTAGTGTTCTAGACGTTGCTTTTTTCTATTACAGATGCCAGAAAATCAATTTCAGGTAAGGCTTAATGCATTGCCTGATCAAAAAAAAATAATAATAGCAAAAAGCTACACAACAAATATATCTTGAATAATTGCTTGAGGGGAATTATTGAGAGTTTAAATTATAAAATGGTTTCATATTTATTATCAGCATGTAGATACAGGGTCCAATATGCCACATGACACTAATAAAATTGGCAAAAAATGAAGAAATAGAGAGGTTTTTTGTATTGTTTTGGAATTTTTGTTGTTTGATTCCTTTGTGTGTGTGCCAGGCGTTGAACCCAGGGCCTTCACACTGGGTTGTAACGCTAGCTTGTCATATTTTTTATTTTGAGACAAGTTCTCACTGAGTCATTAAAGTGCTTGTTGTCACCTACTGTCCCACTCCTGCCTTCTTTGACAGATGAATTAAAATAAAATCTAACAATTTAAGGGCAATGACTTTAGGAACTGCCTGGGGCAGGGCAGCCACAGTGCCCTCACAAGGTAGCATGATTCCAGCTGTGCCCACGCAGCCTCCCGACCTCCATGCCAGCTCTCACCTAGCCGTGTCCTGGCCCTGCAGTGCCAGACCATCTTCACAATTTTCTTATATCTTTCCTGGAACTGTATAAAAGTGGGGTTGTGCTCCTGTGTCTTTTCTGTTGGGAATGTGGAAAAATGAGTATAATTTGCCTCCTGGGCAGATGTAGCTGATGAGCTCACTGGTGCCAACCTGACTGGATGGGGAACTGCGTGGGACAGGCACGCGGGAGTGTGACTCTGGTGTCTGCGCCGGGTCCCTGCCCTTCCCTCCAGGTGCTGTTACCCTGCTTTCCAACTGCCAGGAACTGAGCGTCTTGGCTCCCCCAACCCCCTGCCACCGTGATGTTTCCACCCTGGAGCCAGACGGCCATGGAAGGACCCCCTGAAACTGTGATCCAAATTAACCCTCTGCATCCTTAAATTGTGGGCATCGGGCATTGTGCCTCCAAGGAGGGAGAGCTGCCCACCACCGTTCAAAGAGGACAGATGTCCCCACCTCCCTTTCTCAGTGAGCTGACCCTTGGCCATTAAGTAGAAGATGGCTGAAAGCCAGGGCGGGAGGGAAACAGTGGGCGACTTAGTGGCAAGAGAAGGGATAAAGGAGGGCATGGGAGGATGGCACCCTGGGGTCCCTGCCCCTGTGCCTCGGGAGGATGAGCTTTCATGTAGAGCAGATTCACACAAAGAGAACTAACAACTTGGGGGAATTAACATTTACCAGAAAAGGCACTTGTGTAGATGAAAGCACATGACGATGTTCGGGGGGCTCCTGTGTCCCCCTGCGGGTGTACAGAGGACCCTTCTGGGAGACTCTGCCAGGCTGTAGGTGAAGCCACACAAGCCTGAGCCTCTGAGCAGAACTTGCATGATGTGCTTCGTGGTGGAGATGGCTCCGACGCTGTACCCCACAGCATGTGCCCGCCCTGCCATGGCCTCAGCCTGACCCTCACCTGGCTTCCTCCAACTCCTGCGTGGCTGCTGTTCTGTCCTCCGCGCCCTCTCCTGCAGTAACCAGCTTCATGCTGATGTCCCCCTCCTGGTCCACACTGTGAGCATCAGGCCTCAGGTCAACACTGACTGGACTTGTGAAAGCAGCTTGTAGGCGACAGATCTGATGTTGTAAATCTCATTACCAAGTCCCTGTACACTAAGGGGCAGGGATGAGGAGGAGATCATGTGATCACCCCTTTCTCCTCCCCGACAGAACCTTCAGTCCCATGTGCCCTTTCCTTGGGGCCACAGCATTTCAGATTCCCAGGAGTCACTTTCCCAAGGCCTCTGCTGCCACCACGCTCTTTGTCCCAAATGATGTCCACAGAGAGATACTCTCAAGAGAGGCCCAACTGACTTCAAACTCCCCTAGTATTTGACATGCACATAATTTGAATCAGAAAAAAAAAAGAACAATAAGGTAGATTCTTGGTTGAAGTTCTAACCATCAATCCCATGGTTCCATGTCACTATGCATTGGAAAGTGCAGGGGCTGGAGGAACAGCACAGGGGTTAGAGCACCTGCCTGGAAACGCAAGACCGTGAGTTCGATTCCCCAGCACCAAGGGTGTGATGGCACAACCCTGTCATTCCAGCATTCAGAGGCTGAGGCAGGAGGATCGCTTTAAGTTCAAGGCCAGCTTGGGCTCCATGGTGAATTCAGAACCAGCCTCTTCTACAGAGCTAGACCTGGTCTTTGAAAATGATGGAAAAATCTGATGACAGCCTCAATAAAGCATTCACACAAACAAAATCCAGCTCAGTGGGTTCATGAGTCTAGATTCATGTTTTGTGGGCATATGATGACCAAATGCTTACATTATTTTCCTGGTAATAGATACATTAGCTATTAAAAAAGGAAAACTTAGAGTAACCATGTTTGTGTCTTTTCCTGTCATGGACAATCCTCTTCAATCTTTTGGCTGCAGAGGTGGGCCGTTCCTGTGCCACTGCGTACCCCGGGGGTGGACGTGTGGCTTGTGCTATCCAGAGCAGCAGCTATAAGAACCAGGGTCACAAGAGGACGGGTCACAGGAAGAACACCGGCCTCACCCTGGGCTTCTGAGCCAAGCTGGTGGGTCTGAATTTGCATCTTAACCAGTCACCAGTTGTTGGTAGGATGGAATTTTGAGAGTCATTAGTTCTAGTTCTAAGCTATTGGTGAGTCCTCACAAGTCACAGGGTCTGCACGTCCATCTTCCCCTGAAAACTCAGCAGATCAAATACCCACATTACGTCAAAACGTTTCCCACATCAGGGTCCAAATTCTCAGATGAGCGACTGACCTCCAGGACCCACATTCTCAGGTGAGCAACCTCGACATTGGTGTGTCCTTCTTCAAGGCCACTTAGTCATATGTCTCTCCAGCATTCCCATTACGACTGGGCACATTGATAATTTCCACATAGTATTTCCTGTACTCTCGCCAGATTGATGTTCCTTAAGCCTCGGTGCAAGGGGAGACACTCCCAGCTCGTTTTTTAGTTTGTCTTTTGAAACAGGGTCTTACTAAATTGCTAAGTTGCCAAGAAGTTGAACTTGAGTTTGAGGTTCTGCCTCAGCATCCCAGAGTGCTGGGATAACAGGCCTGTGCTACCAGGCCGGACTAATTCATAACATAGTGATATTTGTTTTTTGTAAATTCCTCCATATGGCAATCACTATTTAGGTGTGTAAATATGCATGTATGTGTGCATATTATGTGAGTGTGTGCGTGGATACCTGGACCCGAAGAGAGAGAGAGGGAGAGAGAAACATAGAATAACCCATGTTAAATATTTTATTAACATCGATATATCTAAAACTAATTTTCACATTTTCTATCTACATTTCTCCTCTCTGCTGAATTATTTACAGTTTCATTAGACATGTTTCACTGTGGTCTCATTCCTGTTTTATGTTACTTTCTCCCAGTTTTGTGGCTCTGTCCCATGATGCCTCTGCATCCATATTTCATATAACCAGCAGATTCAATTCATCATATTAATTTCAAACTTCACCAAGTAAATTAAGTGTTTATGTTTTGAAATTCATAAAATCAATACAGCAGACAGAAAAAAGATACAAGGTAGAACTTTCTGGAAGGCTGCTCTTCAAATGACGCGAAAACCCAAAATGGCAAGAAGAGTGCTCAGGTCAAGTACAGGAAACATAGCCATTTTTATAAGGTGAATTAAACCTATGAGGAGTATAAGTCTACAGTTGTGTTAAGGTCTTTTTCTATGGTACTGGTGATGAAGACCACGATCTTTTTATTGAGCTACATCCCAGCTTATTTTTTATTTTTGACTTTGACACAAAGAACAGGGCCTCACTGTCTTCTTTACTTTCCCTTCATTGAGACTCGATACCTGAGACCCACAGTTTTAGGGAGGAAAGATTTATTTTAGCTCACAGTTTCAGAAGGTCACAGTTCATTCACAAGTGGGCAACTGGAAAATGGTGGAGCCACATGACGGGCCTGCAGCTGGAGACAAAGCTCCTCACGGCATGGAAGATCAGAACCTCCTCTGGGGAGGAAGGGTGGAGCTAGCACACACACCCTCAGGCAAGCCCCTAACAACCACTCCTACCAGCCAGGCTCCACTCCCAACCGTACACAGTATTCATAGGTATGTGAGGCTTTTGAGGGACTGTCCAGATCTAAACCACAATACTCACCAAGCTGCTGATTTACCTAGGTGAGGCTCAAACTCGTGATCCTCCTGCCTCTACCTCCTAGAGTGCTGGGATGACAAGCCTGTGTCACTAGGCCCAAACAAGTCATTCCTGGTATAGAAAAATAATTATGCAAATTAAGAGTAATAAGATCTTGAAAAACATAGCAATCAAAGTTTATTTAGGAAGAAACAGACAACCAAAATAACTCAGCATCTATTAAAGAAATTTAATTTACAATTAAAAAAAAGCCTTCCCCCCAAAATACTTTCTAAACTTAGAAGGCTTCACTGGTATTTTTCTTAACTGCAGAAAATGTACACACATAACACATATTTTATGATTATTGTCTTTTCAGGTGCCCCATTTGGTGGCATTGAGCACATCCACATTGTTGGGAAACCATCACTACTGTCTACCTCAAGAACTTTTCCATATTCTTTAACTGAAATTTCTTATCCATAAAAACACTCCCTATACCCCTAATCCAGCCTCTGACAGCCACCATTCCACTTCCTGTCTCTGCATTCCACTTCCTGTCTCTGCATTCCACTTCCTGTCTCTCTATTCCTTATCTCAGTGAGTCTGACCATGGCATGGATCTCACATAAATGGAATCGTATACTGTTGGTCACATTGCACCTGGCTTATTTTACTCATCCTTGTCTTCCAAGCGCACCCTGTAGGCCAAGTCAAAAGCACAGTCCTTTTGAAAGCTGAAGAACATGTGCAACTTTGTGTACCCGTCCACCGTTGAATAGTTTGGCTACTCTCCATTGAGGCTGTGGTAAATGACCCTGCTATGAATGTCAGAGCACAGCCATCTCTTCGAAATCCAGACTTCAGTTCTTTTGTGCACATTCGCAGAAGTGGACTTACAGGACACACGTAATTCTGTAACTGAGACATCACCGTGCTCTAACCCACAGCAGCTGCACCATTTTCCCTTCTGAGAGCCAAGCACACGGCTCCAAGTTCCCAGTATTCTGGCCCACAGCTACTTCTCTTGCTCTCTTCTTTTTCTTTTTTTAAAATAAAAATTGAAGGACGGAGCTGTTTTCCTTCCTTTCTGTCCTTCCATTAGCCAGCTAGGTCATGCGACATTGGCACCCCAATGGGGGTCTGACTCATACTTCCTTAAAGTGTGCTGAGGCTGAGCATCTTCTGAGGGGCTACTGGGCACTTGTGTGTCTTCTTCAGGAAACTGTTCACACACCTGCCTCCTCCCCTAACTGTTACTTCATTATTATGGTTGACATGAAGAAGTTCCTCATGTATTTTCGATACCAACCACTGCCAGATGTGATCTGCAAATATTTCCTCCCATTCCGTGGGCTTCTGTTTCACTCTGTTGATCGGGTCCTTTGATGTGTAAAAAAAATTAAATATGATGTAGTTCGATTTTTTCATGTTTATTTTTGTGGCCTATGTTTTGAGAATCTTTTCCAGGAGGTCATGGTCAAGTACAGAATCGCAAAGCTTTCCTTCAAAGTTTTATGCTCTTAAAGCTTTCAAATTTTAGGTCTCACATCTACTGCTTTATTTCGAGTTACCTTTGTATATGAGAAAAGGCAAGAGTCCAACTCTATTTTGGTATAGTTTGATACATTGTGATTTCATTTTAATTTCTGTCAAGACATTTGCAATTATCCTTTTGTTTTTATTTTTCAATCATTGATTGTATTCATTCTCTTTCTGTTTTCCATCTGCCATTGGGTTCTATTTGTCTTCCATTGTAATTAGATAAGATATTTTGTATAATTCACTTTATAATTGATCACAGATTGTGTTGTGGCCTAACAGGCTGTCTAGCTTGGAGAATTTCCACGTGTACTTGAGAAAAACGCATACCTCATTACTGATGAGTGCGGTGCTTTGTACATTTCTGTTACATCCACTTGGCCCATTGTGTTGTTTTCAACTGTTTTATTTTTTTCACTGTTAGACTTTAACAAATATTTTAAAAAGGAGTAATATAAACAATTCACAAACCCTGAAAGAAAACTTGAAATAAGAGAAAATATTCTGGATTACTTTCTAACTTGAGCTAAGATAGTAGTTCATCTCAGAGTCAAACTGTGGGACACTCAGTTGGATAACTGCTTGATGTGAAACTGAAACAGCCCACATGTTGAGGGTCAAATTGGTGACAGAAAAACAGCTCAGCTCAGAGCCAGGGCCTGGAAGCTGGGTGATCAACGGTGGATGGTGCCAGCTTCCTTCCCTGCCCCACAGGACCTGCTCAGTGCTCCTGTCTGGGCTCCCACCTTGAGTGCTCTGTGGCAGTCACCATACAGTCCGGGCCCACTGTCTCCTTCTTCTCTACTGGCAAGCGAGCATTGAACGCCGCACACTCTGCCCTGGCCAACCCAGGGAGCAAAGTGGAGACGGGAGATGAGGTGTTATCATTGTCCTCCCTCGGGGGGCGCACCGTTCTCAGGGGTTTGGGCCTCCTGCTGACCACTCAGGGAACTCTGCTGCCATTCCCCAACTTGCCGTGCAATGGCGGCTCTTACCACACCGGCTGATTCTCATGTCCTATTCTGTTTCTCCAACTTTTCCCCCCCTGCAATCAGATTTTTCCAAGTACAAATTACACATAAATCTTTGCCTACGATTCTGTTGTTCAGGGAACGCAGCTTAATAAAATGTTTGTGATTTATTGTTAAATGAAACAAGTTAAGCCTCACTGGGTTACATAGTGCATTTCCATGGAGAAATGGCTTCTATCAACACAGATACCTCTGTTTTCATGAGCAGTGAGGAAGAGAGAGAGACTCAGAGAGAGAGAAAGAGAAATACATACACTACTATACAAATATACATTCACACATTTTTATATTAAATTTTTAAGATTTTTCCCCAAGGAAAATGCATCACTTGGTGAGGAAATGTATTTTTTAAAAAAGGATTCTTAAATATTTCTATGTACTTAGAACACCTTTATAATGAATGCATTTCTTTTTAAACTAAAGAAAAAACCCATGTGGCTTAGGTTTCTAGTTCAAAAGTGAGTGGAGCGAGCCGCCGTTCCCACGGTGACATACGCTTGGAAACATGAATTCAAGTGAACTCCACCTGGAGACAAATAGCGGGGGAACAACTGGGTTCCCACCATGTTATTTCCTTGGGTAGTAGGCTAGCTTAGTCAGATGCATTCTCCCCTCCTTGCCCCACCGTGTCCCTGTGGGACACGTATCACATATTCATGACGGAGACATCACAACCGTGAATGAAAGAGGCGAGCTGGGCCGGCAAATCCTGAGGCTCAGACGCGAGAGTTGGGCCTCAGGCCAGCGGCAACTGATGTGAAGTCTCTGTTCCCTTCTCTCAAGGTCTCAGCTCCCTGCTTGGGGGAAGCATCCAGAATGTGGGACCTGGAGGGCTCTGTCACAGGACTGCCAGCTAGCGTGAAAAGCTCTCATCACAGGAGAGCCACTCTGGGAATGAGGATATTAGTGTTTTAATCCACAGGGAGTTTTAATTAGTTTTCCAACCTTGAGCAACTCATGCACCAACTGGGTTTGTAGCTTCCTCACCTGTGAAATTGGGTGTTTGACCTCAATGTTCTCATCGGAAACCTTCGGGCTGCACAATCCCGATCCTGTGGCTATCAGCCAACACTGTCCTGTGGCATCTTGGTGATGTCTGCTCAGGAGTCCTGTAAGTAAACACTTCAGAACTTACCAGAAGCAGGTGCAAGTGCATCTCACGCATCCTCTCTCACACTGCTACATCAGGATTAGCAAGTGCACCGGAGGAAGAGGAGAGAAATGCTAGAACTCCAATCCCATTACGTGAACATGGGAAAGCCAGAGGAAAAAGCGTCACTGAGCTCTACCTGCGATTAAGGAAAACGCAAGGAGAAAGGTCACAATGTCAGAAACATCTTGGATTTTTCTTTTACCAGCCATTGTATTATTCCTTTTGCCCAACATTCTTATTTTGCGCTATCAGATTCCTCTGAAGAAAGGAAATTGAAGTAGAATTGTCTCTCTGAGGTGATGACCTCATTACCGCACCCCCCCCTCCAACCCCTCCAACATTGGGAGCCATCTTGGGGGCTCGCCCCACCACCACAGCAACAGGCCGAGGGAGGTCTGTGCACATAAACCACAATGTGGCAGAAGGAAAGAAACTCTCTGATGAGCTCCTGTTGCCCGGAGGAGAGCACTGCGTGGTGCCAAGTGGTGGTGGCTGTGGCCCGGCACCTATGTGCGGTGCCCAGGACCCCCTCACCGCCACCCAGAGTCTCTGGGCCCCTCGGAGTCATCGCTAACTGTGCCCACGCGTTGTGAAGGTAAGTACTGCCCATCAGCTGTCTCCAATGACCCGACGCGCCACCCCGTGGAACACCCTGGTTTATGCTGCACCAGAACAAGGGAGAAAAAACACCGATGAATGAATTCAATAAACATATGTCATAATCTGCTATGCACAGTGAACCATAAAATGTAACACCTAAAAGGAGAAAAACACGAAACGATTTTCTTTGTTATCAAATTGTTTCCACTGTAGCCAGGGGGATAGCTACAAAAACAATAAAGCAATTAGCCACCGCAAAACACCAGGAGACCCGCTGGCGGGTCCTGGCCGGGCAACTGAGCACCATTCCTCTGTGCGCCAGACCTGTCCAGGCGAAGGTGCCGACG
Organism: Ctenodactylus gundi; assembly: GCA_004027205.1. NCBI lineage: Eukaryota > Metazoa > Chordata > Mammalia > Rodentia > Ctenodactylidae > Ctenodactylus > Ctenodactylus gundi. Next base: position 58,767 of record PVKB01004330.1, on the reverse strand, counting down.
GAATAACAAGCAGCCCGCGCAGGGTTACCTGGGAAGCCGGGCCTGGCGCGGCAGTTAATTTGCCAGATCTAGCCATGGACTTCTCTGAGAAACTTCAGGGAGACACTTGAGCTGAGAGCCCCTTGCTCAAGAGCCATTTCAGTGTTCCGAAAAGCATCCAGGTGTAATTTGATTGGCCCTTTTATTTTATTTTTTTCCGATTAGTGAGGCTCGCACCCAGAGCCCCACACAGGCAGGACAAGCCCTCTGCCGCTGAGCTGTGTCCTTGGTTTCTTAGCCTGGCTTTGGCGCTACCTTACCCGGCAGTGTCAGGGAAGGCGGGAAAAAAAAGACCTCATTCTTCCAAAACTGAGCACATGACTTAACCCCGGGGAACTTACTTAGCATGCCAAGGCTTTTAGAGGAGACTGTTTTCCGTACGTGGAAACGTGCCGCGCGCACACGCGCGCACACAGGCCCCACAGGCACCCGCGCACAGCCCGGCACCGCGCTCTGCGTGTGCAGGAAATTAGCAGCGCTGGATGGAGGCACGCAGCCGCTTTCTCGGGAAGAACAGAGGTGGAGGGGAGGCAGCGAGGCCGGCTCTGCAGAGGTGCCCGATGCACCGATGTCCCCGCCGCCGCCAGGGCCGCCGGGCTGCTGCAAACCTGCGCGGCGGGGCTGGTGGCTGGCGGCTCCGCCCAGCGGCACCCCGGCGGGGAAGGCGGCGTGGCCAGCGCTGCCTGTCACCATCCCTAGCCCTCCGTGCCGCAGCGCGCGCGGGCACAGGCCCCGCCCAGGTCCCCTGTGCCCCCACAGCGTGCCTGGAGCTCTTATTTCAAATCCTGAGCCTCCTGGCTTGCTCTCTCCAGGAGGTAACCATTTTTCCCAGCGCACACACACGAAAAGGCCCAGCCATCCGGTGAATGTCTGCTGATGCCCAGACGGAGACAAGTAAAATCCACCCGTAAGTTCACTGCAGGTGAAAAGGTGAAAAAGAATCTCACATGTAAAGAAAATTAGGGTCCCGGTACCTACCGGAGGGAGCGGGCTAGGGGACCTCAGGACGGCAGGAAGGGGTGCAGGGTTTCTCAGGAGGGTGTGATGCCGAGGAGGGCATGCAGGCAGAGCGGGGCAGGAGGAAGATCCTCACTGCCACACCGGAGAGAAACGGGGCACAGAGAACAGGAGGTGACTGGCAGCCAGGCTGGAACAGGGGCTCAAAACACCTGGTGGAGCCTGGCTTCCCAGCACACTGGGAGGCTGGGGCAGGAGGATCCAATTAGGAGCCCAGCCTGGGCAACTTAGCCACTTAGCCGGGGCCTACCTCTAAATAATTATTAATTAATTAGTTGGGTATTTAAGGGCTGGGGTGTAGCACAGTGTGAAGGCCCTGCGATCAATCCCCAACACCACAAAAGAAAAGAAAAAATACCAAAATACCTAATACCTATATCTCTACATTGGTTGTACCAACCTAAAGAATATTTAATAGTAAAAAGAAAAAAGCCCTAGAGTTTGATCCCCACTTCGGGAAAAAAAAATCCGTTTATTGGTTTGCATGGAAGAAATGTGACACAATCTTCAACAAAGTGTTGTCATCAGATTTTAGTGCTGATGAGCCCAAGAACAAAGGGTTAAGTGACTTGGTAAGGTCAAAAAGGCTGGAAGGGGGCGAGTCCAGGGTCCGTTCCCCCAGGGCATCCCAGCATGCCCCTCTGCAGGTCCCTCCAGCAGGCACAGCTGTCTGGATATGTGGCCTAGTTCTGCCAAGAAAAGCATAATTTTAGCACACTTAGGTTTAAACCAGATTGAAACCATATAAACAAAATTAAAACTGAGATTTATTTTCAGAATTAAGAATATTACAGAGGCCTACGTGGCTGGCAGCAAACCCAAAGATTTATCTTAACAAATGCTTCGGAAAAGTTCAAGAGTAGAAAAAACCCACCTGGACTCTTTTAAGAATAAAACCCTAAACAAGTCAATAAAGTTGATTTACAAACCAATAAAAAAGCTTACGGATTAGGCCAGCCTATCTAGTTAGCCACTAAGTATTTATCAGGGATTTATTGCTGGAGAGAATAGCATCTCTAGGAACACAAATAAAGCTCCAGTTACAAATGGTATTTGTCCTGTGGTGGTGTGTTCGTGAAAACAACACTCTCACTCCGCGTGTGGCGACCTGCTGCTTCCCCGTGGGGCAGACAAGACGCAGAAAGGGACTTGTTCAAGAACTGCCGCTCGGTTTAATATCTGCTTTGCACTGGCCAGCAGTACAAGGAATAAATCAGCCCTGGGAATAGCAACGCAAGGGCTTCGGGAATTCGGTATGTCTGGTTGCTTCGGAGGAGCCCAACAGTTGACACCAGGGACAGAGTCATCTTGGGGGAAATTAACACAGTGTATTTGGGTGGACTCCGAGGCCTGACCTGGGGATGGCATCCTAATTGAGCCGCCACTTATTAAGGGGTCACCATTGGGGTTTCCTAGTAGAGGAAAAGGACATCGTGACCCTGGCCCCCAAAAGGTTTAGGAGAGATGCAGGAGGGATGGATAGCCAAGAGCCTTTCAAAGCCTGGCACGAAAAATATGCCGCTTTCTTTTTATCATTACGATACCCCGTGGGTCTCCATGTATTTCTGAAGACTGCCATGGGCAGAACGTCCCGATCGCTGAAGGTGACGGAGCAGCAGAGACAGTTCAGGCCCACACAGGACCAGGCCAGATTCTAGAAGACAAAATGTCACGAGGAAGGGCGGTGAGAGAAATGACCAACAGGTAGCTTCAGTCAGAAAGCACAGAGTCTCAGAAACAAGTGTTCATGGAATTATTAAGAGAATGAGAAAATTTCTGAGCAAAAGAGCAACACGGCCAGTGAGTCCGATAGTGATTTGCAGCCAGTTTTTACGAGGCTGAGATGCTGGACTCCGTCCACGCACTGATTAGACCTGCAGTTTAACTAATGAGGATTAGGTGTTCTTTGACCTGTCATGGTCGGAAGCCTGTGGTCAGTATTAAGAAATTAGAAAAATCTTACTGGTGCTACTGAACACAGGAAACCAAATGTACTAAATGAAGCCTCTGTAGGGTTTAGAAATCTTCACTGCCATGTGTTTCTTCCTTCCTTCTTTTCTTCCTTCCCTCCTTCTTTCCTTCCTTCCTTCCTTTCTTTCCTTCTTTTCTTTCCTTCTAGGTCTAGGGGTTGAGCCAGGGCCTTCACACCAAGCTCTATCTAGCAACAGACCACTTTATTGTTTTTGTTTTGAGACCATGTCTCACTGAAGCCGCTGAGTTGCCCAGGTTGGACTTGAACTTGCGGTCCTCCTGCCTCCGCCTCCCACAGCCCTGAGTCCTCAGGCCCAGTCTTAGCATTGGTGTCTCCTGAAGGGTCGGAGTTGCTTGCAGCCTTTCTCTATTTGAGTTCCTGTTTCTCCCATAACAGCACTGAGGTCTTGTGTGCAGAGGAGTTGCCGGGTTTTACCTCTGCGTCCCGAGGACTTTTACCAGGAAATGCCCATTTCTGTGCTGTCAGCATGGGTTTCAGAGATGCCACAGTGCAGTGGTGTCACATGACCTCCCCTCTGACCACTCCTCACCAACGGGTCGCTTCTCTTCTCTCTACATTTCTTCCTCTGTGATCCAAAGTGGCCTCAAGGAACGCGACTTCTCAAAGCATGTGAGCTTTCAGGTCCTGGGAACCAAGGAGCTAAGGAAATTCATTTAGTAAGTCAACTCAAGGTAGTTTTTATACGCTGGTGGTATATGCAATTTAAAAAGCCAAAAAATTAATCTTTATTAACCCAAATCAGAACTATAAAAATGTTTATCAAAAAAACATTAATTTTGATATTCAGGTAGATAAATAGGATGTGACTCTCTCACAAATTGTGACTTTTTTAGTAGCACAAAGTTTTTATATTTGAAAACCTCGTATCTTTCTACAATTGTGTTTAGGTTATATTCAATGGATACTTTTATATACAAATATACGAATATAAATATAAAATGTTGTATTGCCAAAAACCCAAACCACATTTCTTTGTAAAGCTAAAATCATTTGCCTCCATATTGCATTTTTTGAGGGGGTGGTCATTTCAATTTTAGTTTGTAAATAGCTTCTGTTGGGAACCTCATGGAGAGAACTAGAGAATAGAGATCTGAAAAGATCCCTTATTCATGTTGTTGGTAGCGGTGATGTCAGTTGCGGGGTGGAACCCAGGGCCTGGCATATGCTAAACACACGTGCTACTACCAAGCTACACACCCACCCAAGATTCTGGGCGGTAGTATAGTTCACATTTGAGCTGATATTTTATTATTGGTGATTTATTAGCTAGATATTTAGAGCTTTCCAAAACCTAGTAGTTTGGATAGCTTAGTAGACACTGTCTTACATAATCCATTAAAGAAATGCCAAGCACTGGGAACATTTAAATATGTGCATTTTGCTACAGATATATATAGTCATACTCATTTTTATTAAATTTTATTATTATAACTGACTCTTCCAAATACATCTTTTATAACTAGAATTTGATCTTATATGTACAGTTTATTTAATAAACTTGAATTGTGGGGGAAAAGATCAACTCAAGGAAGCCACTGCTCTGGTGTGGTGAGAATTCATGCTGATTTCACTTTACGGCTTTTCCCTGATTTTTGTTTTTTTTAGGAGACATATGGTCCCCTATCTAAAATGGAAACTTAGTTACAATGGGGAAAATTACATGCTCCCTCTTTTAAAATACAGGTGATTCCGCTGACTTCTTGGTTTCATTTAATTTAAAAGATAACTCAGGAGACAGAGGCAGGATTGCCCTGAGTTCAAGGCCAGCTGGGATCCATACTGAGTTCAAAACCAGCCCAGACTACAGAGCAGGACTCTGTCTCAAAAAGAAAAACAAAAGCTAGCCTAGACTTCTTCAATGACTTTCTTTTGAAAGTCAGATATCAGGAAATTAATCAGCACTGAGTGTTGTAGTAAGTACATGGCTACTCTACCCTCAGAGTTTTACCTGTGCAATATCATCAATTAATGATACTCAAATCCATCTGAAAAGCCTTTCAGCTAATTCAGAGGGTTTACAAAGTTAAAAGGACAGCAGAGCCTGTGACATGTCATCATCGAGATGACTAACATGGATCCTTCTGTGAAGCTCAAAGAAGGGTTGATGAATCCGTGGTGAGATAAAAGACACTCAACAGCAACCTCCCTGGCTAACTTGATTTCTTTCTGTTTCTAATAAAAGACATGTGATATAAGACTCACTAATAGGCTGGGTGCTAGACATTCTTGAACAATGAGAGTGACACTAGTTTTGTCCAACAGGGTCAGGGCCTTGGTGTTGTGTCAAGCAGTGTGAATTCTTTTGCACATCAAATTAAATGTGAAACACTCTAACCAGGCCTGGTGGCACAGCCTGTCATCCCAGAACTCTGGGAGGCTGAGGCAGGAGGATCATGAGTTTGAGCCCAGCCTGAACAAGACTTAGCGACTTCATAAAGTCCATTCTCAAAATCGAAGATAAAAATGGGCTGGGGGTGGAGTTTATTGTGAAGGTCCTGGGCTCCATCCCCAGTAACACAAAAAAGTAAAAAGGGCACCTTCTAAAATAATGGTAAAAATTATAATAAATAGCCATACTCTAATATAGTTGTTTATTATCATTTTGAAGTAGCGTATCCTGTACATAATTGCAGAAGTTATATTTTTAAACTTCTAGCAGTGTAATAAGTGTGTTTGCACCAGATCCAACGAAAACCCTAATAAGGCACTTTTCCCCTTATCATAATGTTACTAGGCCACAGGGCATGAAGGGCAGAATCAGGACCACGTATGTGGTCTGCCCTTGACCAAAAATATTATGTGGTGCATTGTTCGATGTCTATAAGTAAATAATATTCAATCATCTCACATATTTAGTATTTTAATAAATGTGTGTATAGTTTGGTCAAAATAACTAAATAAAAAGCATTTATTATTTTATAACATAGATTAAGTTTAAATAGGAAAATAAAATATAAATAAAAACAAATGTACCATTATAATAAATACAATGCATACTCATTAAATAATAAAAAGTGATATTAGCAACGCCTAAAACAGCAGAGAAGATAATGTGAGTACTGGACAGCACTTCCTTACTATCTCCTGGTGTTGCAGAGCTCGGGCCCCACCGAGCTCCCCTAGTCCCCTCCCTGTCTTGGCTGTCATTTCCCCTGCCACCTCCCCAGGGCGCAGGGGGGTGGCAGATTAATGCTGTCCCTGGGCATCCTGGGGCTACTCGCAGAGTTTACTGTCCCTACAGCAAACCCTGTACTTGCATTTATCAATTCCCGCAAGGGCCAGAATTGATTTGCAAAGTTTATGAAAAGGCAGCTGTGTAGCTGCACCCTAGGAAGCCCGGGGTGCTCCTTACCACCCCGCAGCCACTCCTAGGGAGCACTCTCCCTGCTTGTAGAGAGACGGTGCAGCGTGCTCTGCCTGGTGATTAGTCCTGGGACCTAGGGGAAGACGGTGGGGACCCAGGGAGGAGTGGCTCCAGCGCTGACCTCGGCACAGACCGATGGGTTCCCTAGCCACTCTCCCACCCCTCGGAGCTCAGTCCCCATTTCTAAGTGACAATAGGGATCATTAATCTGCCGGCTTCATCAGGTACGTGTGGATGTTAACATGCCTAAAGTGCGTGCATTTTTCTGGTACAGTTGAAATTACATGAGCTCTGGCGCACCACGTTAGGAAGCAAAGGGAACTTGATTGAGCTAACCTGCCACACTGCGGTCCTGTAACTTCGCACTCAAACGTGCATATCACTGTCCCCACGCCTGCTGGGCTCACCATCCGCTCCTCGCTGATTCCTCTGCTTTCTCACAGTTTCCTCTTCTGGGGGCTCCTGCCGCACAGAGGGGGTTCGGGGTCTCTGGGGAGGACGGTGGCTGCCACGGGGTGGGGTCCTCTTAGATTCTTTCCATCCCCAGGGACAGTACCTGGCACCCACAGTTTAAAGGAGGAGGGTTTTATGTTAGCTCGCATTTCCCAGGTCTCCCTGGTGGAAGGACTCCGAGGGCCCAGGTGCAGGGAAGTTGTTGCCCTCCTGGGGAGAAGAGGCGGAGCCCACAACAGGCAGAGCCAGTGAGGGCAGCAGGCACACCCTCCCGGGTCACACTCCAGGACCCCTCCCTCAGCGGGCAGCCCCCTGACAGCGCAGCAAACCATCCAAGGGTCAACCTACTTTATCCAATCAACCCACGAGCCAATCACTTTCCAAACACGAATTTTTGTTTGTGGTGTTGGGGACCGGAGGGATGTTACAGATCCAAACCACCTTCGGGTGTGACAGTCCTCACATACTGGTGACAGCTGTGTTCATTTCCAGGTGACTCGGCTGCAGAGAAGGCTTCAGATGAGCGAGGGCCAATGCAGCCTCTTCGGCATTGACTGGTGGGTCTGATGCGAGTGCCGGGTACCTACGGGCTGCTGGAGACCCCGGCGGCCGTGGGTGGGATGGAGCATCTGCTCACACGTCTCCCAGGAAGTGCCTGGTTCCACTTCACACTCCTCACCTTCACAGGCTTTGCAAACCCTTTCCCTCCTCTCAGGCGCCCCACCCAGCTGGGACCTCCGCAGGGCAGACACCCTGAGAGTGAGCACCGCTCCGCGGCCCACGGGAGGCCAGCTTCCCTCCTTTCCCTGCCTTCTTTCCCCTTTTCTCCGTGTCTCACGTCCAGCCCTCCTCAGAAGAGAACAAAACACAATTTCCACTCGCTCCTGTTCCACAACCCCAAGAGACTGGACAGGCGATGTGGGATCCCAGCAGACTGAAGGAGTGCTGGGAGGACTGAGGAGAAGGACCCCTGAGCCCCGTGCTGGGAGCCTTGAGGTTCTCCCGCGAGCACTAGCAGAGGTAAGAAGGGAAATTGGAAAGGCCCAATGACATGTAGAGAACAAAGGAGAGGGCGTATGAAATCAATGGGTTAAATCAAGAACATATCGTACTAATTATATCTTCTTTCCTGTGGATGAGGACTCACAGTGGGTTTGGAGGGCCATAAAAACGCTTATATACCATCTTTCTACTACATACATGCATGATGAGTAATGTCTGATGTGCCTAGTCTGGAGACATGTGTCAGGAAGGCCACTACACATACTTAGGAGTGAGCAGAAGGTCTGTATTCATTATGTTTCAGTCACAGGACACCATACTCAACACCACACAACTTAAAGAACTCTTTCCGTGTCTTATCTTGGCTGTCAGTTCTATGGAGTTTGGTCTGTGGTAGGCTGGTTCCAAGGTAGATATGGCACAGCAGAAGAGCATGGTGAAAGAAAATTGCATCCCGGGGCTTCCAGGAAGCAGAGACAGAATACAGAGACCAGGGGAAGAAAAATATACACCCTTTCAGGTCCTACTCCCAGTGACCCACCTCTTACCTGGCCCCACCTCCTAAGAGCACGGTCTTAGTTAACTTTCACTGCTGAGGCAGAATACCAGATACCCACAACAGAGACTGTCTTAGTCACTTTCTTGTCGCTGGTACACAACAAGACACCCACAACTTTAGGGAGGAAAGATTTATTTTTAGCTCACAGTTTTGAAAGGTCTCCATTCATTCATGAGCGGCCAGCCGTGGTGGAAACACATGGCAGAGGCCCAGCCGGAAGGAGCTCTATATGGGACCAAACAGGAAGCAGAAAGAGACAGGGTGGAGCCACTGTATGTCCATCCAGGTCAAATCCCAGTGACCCATCCCTTCTGGGTCAAGCCCTGGTGATCTGCCCCTCCAACCAGGCCCCAGTTTCTAACAGCACATGAAATACACAGATAATTCACAAGTTCCAAATACATGAGGCTTTGGGGGAACATTCCAGATCTAAATCAGAACACACACATTCAACTTCTAAATTCCATGTGGACGAACCCTTGGCTGAGCCCAGCACCCTAATGAGCCACTTGCCTTCCAAGCACACGACACTTTGGGGGGACATTTAAATCTAAACCATAGCAAGATCTCAGGCCCCAAAACCTTAAAAAGAGGAGATATGCAAGGGCACTACCCACACCAGACATCTCCAACAATTATAGTAGAAAAGAAAATATTTTTTCTGCCTTATTTAATGAGCAGGTGACTTAGCCAGTCTTCTGAGTTGAGCGGGAGAGAGACCTGCCACTCTTGATGGAGCTGGCTGGCAGGAGGCTGACAGAGTGGCTGGGAGTTTGCCAACCACGCGGAACTTACTTTTATTTATTACCACAGAGCACTAAAGCTCACTGCTATGGATGAGGGACCTTGCTGATACTGATGAAATTTATAAACCAATGAACTGGCAGGAAAGAACCAAGCCCAAGCATTAGGCAGCCTTCCAAATGGCTTTTGATCTTCGTGATCCCAAACACGGCAATGCTGCCTCACCTGCATGCCAGGGTCTGCTCTGCAGAGGACCCGATGGTGTGGACATCCCCAGCGCACCACATTGTTTCCCACAGAAAACAGTGTGCACAGATTTTACGATGCCCTGTCCGGTTGAGGAGCCAGTTAACCCCGTCATGGGCTGCAGCAGCTCACCAAGCTTGGGTGAGTCAGTCATGGATTTCAGACGCTAAGAGGAGGGAAGGAAAACATTGGAGAAAGAAGGCCTGTGAGAGCGTGGTGCTGGAGGACAGTCGTCAGCCGCCTCACCAGCTCCTCGCCAATGATGCAACCCGCAACACCCGGCCTCGGCAGCTGCTCAGATATAATGAAAAAATAACACAAAATCAATCACTGTCAACAAGCCCGATTCCAGGGAATTTTAAACCAGAAACTCAGCCTTGAAGAACCATGCCAAGAGGAGTGGAGATCAAATGGCATCAGGTAAACCCACCATCTTGTAGGTGACAGGCCTAAGAGCCAGGCAGACAAAAGTAGCTTCACTTCAGAAAAAAAGCTTAATAGTGATCAAAGCTTGTCTAAAAAAAAAAAAACAATTACGTTCATATATCAGAGGTTTTCTACACTTTGGGTTCATAGTGTCTTCTTAATGTTCTCATTGTTCATAAATATTTTAATATGAGATTCTGACACATGGAAGGTAAGTTCCTTGTAAAAAAAAAAAAAGTTTGTTCATAATGCTTCTACTCTAAAACTCACATATTTTTGTCCAGATGGGTGTGATGTTCTCATAGCTGTAATTAGAGTCAATGCACACAGCTTTACTGAAGTCTGTTTCTCTACACATATTCTATGATGCAAAGAGGCCTGGGTTTTTTTTCTATTCGTTTCTCTTAATAGTTTAATATTGTTCCACTCAATTAGTTGGTGTTTCTTAAAATCTCAACCATTTATTTTTCTTCATGAACAATTTAAAGGGATAAATTTACTTTAATGGGCAACTTACTGCACATTTCTCACTTTGGTATTTCTACATTTCTATTACCGTCATAAATATCAAATTAACTAATGTATCAATTCTCCAAATATCATTTTTTCTCCTTTGGTTATTTCTCTTAGAATAACTTCTTGTTAAAGATGATGGAGTTCCTAATATGAAAATTATACATCCTCACTACATTCTGATTAATGAGCTGGCAACCGTACTAACTTATTCCAGTGGCACTAATGTCCTGGAACCTAATCAGAGGTGGATTTTACTATTAAATTTATACATCTGCTGGGAAAAAAAAAGTTGTTATTTTCACTCAAGATTCAATGTCCCAAGGGGATAAGACGTAAAACTCTATAAACAGCCTGATAATATCTGGTCATAGAATTACTAAGTTTTAATCCAATCAGGGTCAAAGACACTTAGAAACTGAGAATTTCTGCTCCAAGAGGATCAGACATAGATGCTTCTGTTTAGTGATAGAGAAGGTTTATTTCATCCATTAATAAAACCCACTAGTGTGACTAGTCAGGGCGAAACAGAGGTAGGTAGAAGAGATATGAGAAAGGAAGGCAGGCCAGAGAGAAACTGATGCTGCCCTGGGATCCAGAACAGGGTGCCAAGGACCATGGCAGCTGACCATCAATTTATGCCGATTTTATTATAGCTGAGGTCTAAACTGTCTCCCAGGACTGGGGGCATCGCTCAGTGATTATAATTCTCACCTAGTGCACACAAGCCCTGGGTTAGATTCCCCAGTACCAATAAAAAGTAGCCAAGCATGGTGGTGCAGGCTTGTAGCTCCAGCACTCAGGAGGCTGAGGCAGAAGGATTGCCAGGAGTTTGAAGGGCTCTAGTGAGTTCAGGACCAGCCTGGACTGCAGAACAAGACCCTACTTCAAAAACAAATAAATAAAAAAGTAAAATTTCTTCCAAAAGTCTCATGTGTTTGGAAGGTAATTAATCACGAGAGCACTGTGCTCATCAGTGGATGTGTCCTGGATGGTTTCCCGTGCTGCGAGTGGGGGGGGGGGGGGGGGGGGGGGGGGGGGTCAAGGGGGACGTGGCAGGGAAGGGTACTTTTTTGTCACCAGCTTCTCCCATCTCTCTCTGCTTCTTGGCTGTGATGAAATGAGTAGCTGTCCCCTGCCAGGCCCTTCTGCCATTGCCAGTCGTCCATGCATGGAGTGAGACCCCTGAAACTGTGAGCTAAACAAACCTCATCTTTACATGTGGTTGCTGACAATTTTGGCCAAACAATGGGAAAGTGACTGAGAGAGCCACCTTCGGTTGTGTTTTGGTGCAGGTCATAATCAGGCAGAGGAAGGAACAATTTCACAATGGAACCAAGGATGGACACTCCAGGTGTGGCCTGTGGAGGCTGTTGACCAGGACGAGCTGGAGATGACTGATTAAAGGCATGCTGTACTTTTGGTTAGGTTACTGTGACTTTTCATTGGTTGGCCCTATATTGGAAGCAAAGACACAACACTCAGGAAGCTGAGTTATTAATGACGCCATGTTAGGTGAATGTTATAGAGGTCACAATGTCACTTCTTGTATTGTCACCCAGCCTAAAGACCTGGCATCCTCTGAGTGTGACTCTTATAACACCTGCCTCCTGAATTCTTCTTTGTTAGTAAGGTCATTGGCTTTATGATCAGTTTGTCGAAGTTTGTAGGTTTCCATTGTTTTACATTTCTTAGTTTTAAGAAATAAAGATGGAAATGCTCCAAACCTATTAAGAGAAAAATGAATGAATAAAAGTGATAAATTCCTACATAGGTTAATATCACAGGTGTTGTAACAACAAGAAGAGAGTAAATGTGATACGGATATGCCAAAGTTCCAGAACAAGTAAAATGAGTATATAAGTCAGGACAGTGGTATTTCACAGGGGTTGGTGACTAGAGTGAGAGGGAGGGGTTGATAGATTCTGACCTTTCTATGGCATCCAGCCATATGACACGCCCACTGGCATATAGGGTCAGGTTGGATCAGTGAAGTAAATTATATCATTTTCAGCTGCTACCTTTCTCCTTAATTCTGATAAGATTTAGGTCCATTTGGATATTCAAACTCATTCATTCATTCCACCTCTGTCACCAAGAGAACATCCAATCACCTCCTCTAATGCTTAGGTAGCAGAAGCTATTTGGGTCCGTTGCCATGTGCTCCTTACTGGCACAGACAACCTTCTTAGAGTTACCAGTTGGCCCTGGCTGCAGACCTCCCCCTCGGCTCTCCCCAGCCAATATGGCTGACCATGGCCCCATGTTATTCTAAGTCTATGAGAAATTAAGCTCTCTTTCTGATAGGGGGAGCCACTGAGGGAACAACCTCAGGGGCAACAGCAGCTCCCTCACCATTTGCTTGTGCTCCGAGCTTTCTGTGCTAGGTGACTAAGGCTCAGCCGCACTTGAAATACGTTTTCTCAGCCTTCTCTGCCCTTTCACGCTTCCCGTCTCCTGCAGGATTCTCCTGAAAATGCTCAATACGCCACTGCAACAGAGGCTGTACCTCACACCGTGTGATCAGAGCTCACCTCAGACGGTTCTCTGTGGCACCGTGTTATTCAAAGCCAGGTGTGATCAAAAGTACTGTGGTTATTTCATTTAGGTAAAAATTACAAGACACTTCCCTGTGAGTCCCCATAGCGCCCTCCCCACTCTTTGAACACACTCATCCCATCCTTTCTGCCTCTTTCAGAAGAGTTCCCGGAGTCCTCTTTCCTGAGTGTCTCTAGCTGAGCAGTTGTGGCTGCCTCCCTGTCCTGACACCATTGAAAATGTTGCCCTTTCCTGCTCACTTCGACTTTGGGGACAGCTGGAGTCTTGCCAGATCTAGTGAGTAAAGTGGATGAGGTCACACCAAGGGGACGTATTTTCAGGCAGATTGATGGCTGTCTGTCTTAGATTGTAATAATTTTCACAAACATTTAAAAAACATTCACGGCACTCTGCTCACACTTCATATGTCACTGAAAGAGACTCAGCATCTCAAGGTCCCTGGCAGCAGCTCGGTGCTGTGTCACCTACCACATGTGGCCTGTTCACTTTACTGCAACTCAGCCTCGTACATCTGTCCAGCCATCTAAGCTGTCGGCCTGTTGTCTTCCCCACAATTGCTACTTTTACTTGCATATGTTTGCAAAGCAATAATCACATTTATTCCAGGAATCAGTGCGCGTGTGTAGGTACAAGCATTATTATTTCCCCTCTCCGCCTTCCCGTGTCCTCTCTTCCCAGCCCTCTTCCGGTCTCCACAAGCACCGCCCCCCCCCCACTTCCTCCCATGTCTTTCCTGTTCTGCTCTTCAGATTATTTATCTCGCGAGCGTCTCACACGAGAGGAACCACACGATACTCAGCCTTCTGTGTCCACTCCCTACTCAGCATGAGAGTCCCAGGGGCATCAATTTCCTCATAAGTGACTCAAATGTCCCCTTCTGTATGGCACAGCAGCCACTCTGCCTGGAATTGCCTATGGCCTGTGACTCTGAAAAGTGACATTATGGGCCCTTAACGAGGACTGAGTCCCCATGTGGCCTTCTGAGTGCTTCCCGTCTCTGTTCCCACTTGGGGAAGTTTAAGCTCCCATGGTCATTGTTGAAATTTCTTCTTTAAAGTTTGTTCCTCATCTAAACAATGGTAATTTTTAAAACCCTCACACCTTGGTACTCAAGCGTTGCATACATGCGGCACAGGGATTTGAACAGCAGAGTGGCTTGCTGTCACCTCACACCAGCACGGCCGGGTCCCTGGCCAAGTCCTCCGAATTCCCCCAGCTCCTTCAACTTCCCATGGAGCTGAGGTCTTGTGCGGATCCAATGCTCAGGGTTTCACACATTCTAATAACATGTTTTTGAAAGCTGTAATTCAGCTGATGCTTGCCGTTCACCTGCTGTATTCTCGACCCTGAGCTGGGCTGGGACAGGAACAAAGCTGTGTAGCAGACCTGTTGTGCCTGACTTCAGTGCTCATTGAGTGGGAGGTTTAAATGCTCCTCAGAAATGGGTCTCATCCTCCTTCACCGTTAGCAGGCAGTGTGGTTAATTGCGTGTGTCCAAGCCACGCATGGAGGACTGCAGGGTGGAGACTGCAGCCTCACAGGCCATGACAACAGGAGGCAGCGCCACCCAGGCCCCTCACCGCCAGAGCCACAGGAAAGGCTCTGGGGAGAAAAGGGATCACTGTACAACAGCAAACCCCCTGTCATTTGTGCCTGTTTCATCACCGACTCCACAGCAGGTTGTAGCCTGAGTGTGTCCTAACTGCCCACGGAGGGAATCCACGGCGGCTCCCGTGCCCCGCCCTGCTTTGCATGGGTCCCGTCCCCACCTGCAGCTCTGCCAGACAGCCTCAGTGATGGTGGCCGCTGCCGTTGGGCGTCTCACTAGGCTGTGTGTCGCCATCACAAGCTGTCACGGACTGGATCTTTGCTAAGAAGTCATTCCTTACAGATTTGAAGGCTGAGAGGATCCATATTTAGGTGTAAGTGTGTTAGTCAAAGTTGTGCTGTTGGGATCCAGCCCTCAAGCCCAAAGCAGAGAGGGTGAACTGGGCCCTGTGTCTCCGAGGTTTCAGTCCCCAGCCAGCATCGAGGCAGGGGGCCTGGTGGAGGACAGCTGCTGCGGTCCTGCAGACTGCCCAGGGGAGCACCAGGAGGGGCACCAGAAGAGACACGCATCCCAGAGGCCGTCCCAGCCACATGTCTCCTCCAGGGGGCCCCACACCCTAACAGGAGGTCAGCATCAGCATCAGGTCTCTGATGTATGCCACAGCCCAGGGGTCCAGTCACCTCCGTAGGGATCTCTTAATTCCATTAAACTGACGATTAAAATTGGCTGGAGCCAGCCCCGAGGGCACAGGCCTGTCAACCCAGCACCCTAGGAGGCTGAGGCTGGAGAACCACAAGTTGGAGTCCAGGCTGGGCAGCAGAGCCACTTAGTGAGACCCTGTCTCAAAACTAAAAATCAAAAGGAGCTGGGGACGAAGCTCAGTCTGAAGGCCCTGGGCTCAGTCCCAGTACCACACGTGCACACGCACGCACACGCACACAGTTAACTGGAACACCTGGCATCCAGGGAGCACCTTCTTGCTGATTTATCTCCTGGTAGAAGGTGAGAGCAAAAAGGAGGAGTGAGGTGGGCAGTCACCTCCCCCAGGACCCCTAGCTCAGGACTGTTGCGCTGGGCCGGCACATAAACATGGGGGACACAGGCAGACCTCCGTACTCCTTTCACTACCATCGTCAATACTCTCCCTTAGCAGACTGTTAGTGCTGCCTCCAGGTTTGCTTAGTACTTCCCAACTCTGGAACCACGGCTTAGTCATCCTGGGAACTCCACAGAGTAGTGACTTCCTGTCACTGTGCCAAGATGCTCTGACTCAGCAAGACGCAGTGGCATTTGGGATCTGTATTTGAAAAACGATTTTTAGCCTGTTAATGACAGTACCCACGAGCTTGCCAACGAAGACTTACCTGTGTCTTGAACTTGGTTAGGACCTACAGCCATGGAAGCTCCCTCCTAGCTGTTCTCTAGCCCCAGCCATTCCCTGAGCCCCAAGCATAAAGCCATCATCTTTCACAAATGAGTTTATTCTGTAAAGGAGCAATGAACTGGGGACACCAGGGTGAGTGGTTGTCACGGATGGAGAAACACACAAAGCATTCTCTCCTGGATTCCATTAGAGCCATCAGTCTGACGAAGCCCTGGCTGGTCAGAGCCCTGAGTTCTGTGGGAAACCAGCCACTCACCCCCCTCACCAGCACCCGTAGAGCACAGCGACTCCTTCCTTTTCAGTGCTTGTGGTAGTTAATTTCAGGCATCAGTGTGGCTGGGTTAAGGGCTACCCAGATAGGTGGTAAAGCATGTCTTCTGTGTGTGTGTGTGTGTGTGTGTGTGTGTGTAAAGGTGCTTCCTAAAATCCCTGCTTGCACATCAGACAACAGGCAGGATATATTACTCACCTTAAAAGAACCATGAGGAATTTGTCTGAGAAATGAAGGCGAATATGAGGCACCCTAGCACCTGGGCTGTGGCTCAGGCTCTGTCGTTGCCCATATAAGAACCAAACTATGTTGCTAATATTCCAGTTTGGTTCTAAAATGCCCCCAAGCCTCCTGTGTCTGGAAGGCAGTTGGATAGGGAGTTAACTACATCAAGAAGATAAATCCTCTGGTGGGTTTCTGCACTGCTTCGAGGTGGGTCCGGTGAGAAGGGATTGGGGGATCCCCAGGAGTGTGGCAAGGAGGGGCTCCAGCGTCCTCTTCCTGGCCACATGGGGTGAGCAGATGTCCTCCCCCTGGCCTTCTGCACACCCTCCCGCCATTGCCAGCTGGTTATGAACACACTGAGATCTCAGAACTGATCAGAACCGCATCCCTCACATTTTGAGAGCTCAGTACTATTTCCCAGAGATGAGAAAGTACAGAGACTCATTAATTCTTTCACTATTTCAGGTCCACGCAACACTGGGTCTTCCCTCCTGTCTCCTTCCTGAGGGCCTATCCCTTCACTCCCTCCCTCATGGGCCTCACAGTCTCTTGAGTCACCTCTCTGCTCAGGGAAGCTCTACCCGACTCTTGTCAGAGGATCGAAACTTCCATCCTGTCTCCACGGCCCCTTCTGCCTTGCATCTTCCTCTGCCTGATCATGCCTGGCTTTTTTCTTCTTTCTATAAGCAAGGACCACATCCCTAATATTCAATACATTATTAAATCTTGCCTGGAACTTGGCATGTATTGAGTTTTTAATAACTATTATTAAGATTAATCCATGTCTCAGTGGAAGATTGATTGAGCCCGTAAATCTAATATCTTCAATCTTGAAAAAGCTTACGTATTAACACATGCATTCTAATCACGGCTAAGTTCTGTTTCATTTTTCCGAGTAAATAATCATTGATCTCCCCTCCGTGTTTAAACTGGATCCGCCAGTTGTGAAAGTGCTGCAGACTGATACGGGGATCAATCTTGCGCTACAAGTCACACCAAAGAACTCGGGCCTCAGCGGCAGAGGTGAACCTAACCCTGCTGTGTCTGACAGTTGAATTCCTAACAAGTTCCCACTCTGCTCTTCCCAGTCCGTAACAGCGGCAGTTAGGGTGCAGGGCCAACTGCACTGGCATTAGGCCCCCTAGGGGCCGGTAGACTGCATTTCAAGTGTGTCAAGGTGAGTTATGCATGTGTGGCCTTGGCCCGTGTTTGATCTTTCTCCCTTTCCCCTCTGGCACTGCCCCCTGCTGGGCTCCCCCAGGCCTGCAGTCACAATGCTCCTGCCTTGGAGCCAGCCAGTCGTGGACTGAGTCCCCTGAAACCATGAGCCAAATCAAGCCTCCTCTGCCCCCAGGTGGGAGGGCCAGGCCTGTCTCCCAGCAGCAGGAGGCCTGACTTTCACAGTCCCTGCATGCGTGTACACAAACTCAGGTCACTGCAGAGCCTCCATGCGTTTACACAAACTCAGGTCATTGCAGAGCCTCCAAGAGATAAGAGTGAAAGCCGACTCCACCCACTGATGCTGCCCAGCCGCCATGCAGGAGGAAGACGCTTCTGCGACCCTCTTTGTTCCCTCTCCTTCTCCACACACATGCCTCATACGTCAGCATCAACAGAAACACAGAGTTGCAGTCCAAAACACAGCGTGACTTTTCCTTTTTTTTCTGCTGAGGACACTAATGCAGCCATTATGCGTGGGGACTGGAAGAGATTTTCACCCTGCAAAGAGACTCAGGGAGGTTAATATAACTGATCATTAGGTGAAGCCATTATTTTTTATTAAAATTAAATTTAATGATAATTCCATGTAACATACTGACTTAAAAGAGGCCTCTGACAGAACTGAAGAAACATAATGCTGAGAAAAGGCCGGACTGGGCCTCACTGAGCTGGTCTAAGCTTCACTATGGAGAGAGCAGGAGATAAGCCACAGCTTTTCATGGCACCTTGCCTAGGGCATCTGCCTGCTTGCTAGCTAAGGCAACAGACGGGCGCTATAGTTTAGTTGTAACTAGTCAGCTTCCCTGTTGCTGGGACACCATACCTGGTCCCTTTCATCCAGAGGAGCAGAGGTTTAACTCAGCTCAAGGTTGTAGAGGGTTCGGTCCATGGCAGCCTGCTCCATGGCATGAGGGGGGCAGAGCTTCCCGGCTCATGGTGTCCAGGCAGCAGAGCAGAGGGACCGTGCAGGGAAAGCAGGGACCACACACCAGACAAGGCCTCGGGGCCACACCACCCCGGCCCACCTCGCCAGTCGAAATGACACACTCCCCTAACCACCACATGGCTCCACCCACTCCTAGCAGACTCTTAGGTAATGTGAAGGGTGTTGGTGGAGAAGTATTCTGAGAAAGCGGAAGAGTAAACCACCCATCATCCCTCTCTATGGTTTTCCTATAGGCAACACACACCTTCCTCACTTTTGAGGAAGTCCGGAAGATGACTTCAGGGCCAATGCGGACAGCCGCAAGGAAGCTGAGCCAGTGCCCTGCGCTGAGCTGAACTGGCTTCAGAGTGGGGACACCAGCCAGGACAGAGGGGATGCTGCGGTGCTAGGGGTGCTCTGCCCTCAGTTCTGCTTCCAGGGAGGAGGAAGCTGGTAAAAATAAGGTGTCACCACCATTAATCCGATACCCCCTTCCCACTTGGGTGATGATCCACCAGCAAGCATGGTGTCTAAGCAAGAACTGACCGTCAGAGGTGATGAAGACGGCTGCAGAGCCAGGCAGTGACCCGGAAATGGCAGGTGGCCGAGCTGCTCGGTGAGGGCAGCCCTTGTGTCTCAAGGTGACTGGCCATGTGAGACTCAAACCCCCAGAGCACAGGAAGGGCAAAGGGAGCCAGCAGCCATTGAAATCACATCCCCCGCCAGGACTGGTGGCTCAAGACGTCATCAGCGGGCAGTGTCTTAATAAGAGCCAAAACAGAGACAAAGAGATTGAATAAGCTGTTGGCCAACATTAGTGGTGCAGTCCAGTTTTCCCAGTGCTCTGGGAGGCTGACGCAAGAGGATCTCAAAAGTTCAAGCCCAGAGTGGGAAGCTTGACAATGTAATGAGACCCTGTCACACCATCAAAAATAAAAATTGGTCTGGGCATGTAGCTCGGTGTAAAGGTGTTGGGCTGGGGTTTGATTCCCAGTATAGAAAAAAAGAAAGAAAGAAAGAAAGAAAGAAAGAAAGAAAGAAAGAAAGAAAGAAAGAAAGGAAGGAAGGAAAGGAAAGAGATCGAGAAAGAAAGATGGATTAGAGATGTAGCTCAGTGTGAAGGCTTTGGGCTCTAACCCCAGTGCCACAAGACAATAATCCACAATGATTTACCGAAAGTCACAACTGTATTGTGTAGCCATGCCAGAACCAGAATCTCAGCCGTTGCAAAGCTGGTGCTTTAAGAGACGTTTCGGGAAGCTGCGGAGTTCCTTTAGCTCCATCCAGGTGAAGAGCATCTCTGGGCTCCTCAGCGGCTCCTGCCCCAGGGACAACTCCCAGCTGGGGTTACGGACTCTTGTCACATGTGCCCAGTCACAGTGCACAGACTCCTTCCTCTGAAGCAGATGACTCTGTGGCAAGTCCAAGCGGGCCACTGGCCGGTAGGAGAGACATTCTCCACCTCCAGGACTCCCGGGGGCAGGACCAGGGTGCAGGACGGATCCGGGGCTACCCTCGTGCCCAGTAACTGATGTTCCTAGAGTGCGCACGAATCGCGACGCCATCGCTTAGGCCAAGGCAAGAAAGCCCGAGTGGGGGACGCCCCCCGGAGCTCACTCTCATGCTCTCTCTCTCCGCTACATTCCGTGTCACAGGTGTCACCTCGGCCTGGAGAGAGAGATGCCGGGGAGACTAAGGACAATCTCACCAGAGCTGATGGGACCTAGAGCAGGAGTGTCCTACCCCCAGCTCACCCTTTTATTTTTTGACCCTCTATTTTTATTATTTGAGTAAAAAGCAATTGTCTTGGGCCAAACATAAAATATATAATACAGTTAATGAATATAACTGACAGTACTTTCTTTTTAAAATATTTTTTGAGGTTGGGGGTATAGCTCAATGGTTAGCTCAATGTGTAACAAGCACAGGCCCTGGGTTCAATTCTCCAACATGACAAAAGAGGGAAATGGTAGTGCATGCCTACAATCCCAGTACTGGGGAGGCTGAGGCAGGAGGATTTCTGTGAGTTGAGGACAGCCTGGGCTCCATAGTGGGTTCAGGACCAGTCTGGACTATGGGGCAACACCCTGTCTCAAAACAAATAAAATAAAAATTTTTATTATTACCTTAGGGAAAAAGAGGGCAAGTTAAAGCAGGCTGCTGGTTGGCCACACCTGGGCCCTAAAGTATGAATCACATCTATTCTAACACAGACAGTTATCAAAAGGGATGCTTAGAATACAGCAGATAAAACTGTGACGCTCATGACCACTCCAGGACCCTGGAGGCTCAGACCTCAGTGTGCAGAGACAGGCGTTTGCCCGGGCTCCTTCCTCTCTCCCAGCTGGAATTCACACCCAGACCTCATCGCCTAGATGGAAAGCCACCTCTCTATTGTCGCCATTGCATCTGATGCCAGGGACTCTTTAGAGGAGTCAGGTTGTATTCTCCAAGGAGCCACAGGTGCCTGATCCCCCCCAAGCGCTGAGGAATGAGCCTCTGGGCACAGACCTACCGGAGGGGAACTAAGTCACCCTGGAGACTCATTCAGGGGCCTTTATCTTCTTCCTGATTGGTTTTTTTATTTGCCTTTAAATTTTAATTGCTCTGATTGATTGTGCTTCACTTCAAAATGGTCCTCTAGTCCCGTAACAAACTATCAGGCCACATTCCTGAAAAGTTCATCACTGACAACACGAATCTATGAGGGTGCAGGAGGTGGGGTCATGAGGCCACAGGGCAGCGTCTCCTGACTTGTGACATGATCCCGTGCAGGTGGTTGGCCTCATCAGCCACAGGCATTGAGATGGGAACGAAAATCCAAACTCAACACCTACCATCTACGAAGAAGAAAAAGAGCAGGCAGGCTGGTGGCGCTGGCCTGTCATCCCAGCACTCAGGGAGGCTGGAGCAGGAGGGTTGCAAACTCAAGCCCAACTTGGTCCTCTGAAGGAGTTACAAGATCCTGTCTCAAATGGAAATACAGATGAACTGGGAAAGTGGCTCCACCCAAAAGACGAGGAAGAAGGTGGTGAAAAGTGGATTTAAGCTTTAAGTATTTTATATAATTACTTTTCTAGCATTAAGGTTTTATATAAAATACTCCACAAAGCTGAAAGCCACTTTCTGCCGTCTTCTCTCGCCTTCACCACTTGAGCGTGAGGTGGAGGTGATGATTTAGCTCTGTGCAGAGTCAATACGAAGCAGCCCCTAAATATTTGTGAAATTCTTATTGATTGTTCCAAAAACCAAACAAGGCCACGTTCAAAGTCATCCCATCAGAATGGGGACTTCGGTCCCTCACATAATTGAAAAATCTCACTCGGTGTGACTCATCCGAGACATTTTCTTCTTTAATTTACTTGCAATGAAGCTGTGGTGTAATTGAATCTCACCAGAACGACTGGGCTGTGTCACAGTTGAGTTTACCGACAGGGCTTACGTCGCCATTTTTTGTCTAAAGTCAGGAGAAAAACTGATCACAATGAATTTCTCTACTATCTCACTGTATTCTCGGCTCTGTGGGGAAATGATCCTGGCGTGAAAACAGAAAAAGCAACAGAAAGGCCTTCGCTCAGCAGGCAAGGACCCCTTCTTTGGGTGAACCTACTCAGGGTTTCCACTGCGGCTCCGTGCCTGTGTTTGACACTCACTGGGTGTCACTTACCGTCCAGTGATAAGGTCTTAGGAGCGTTTTCCTATGCAAATCAGCAAGTAAGTAGGCCCTGCAGACCTCAGAACAGGGCAGGTGGGCTCTGGCATTGGCCCAGGGAGGGTGGGCTGTTCTACACCGCGGCTGTTCCGTGTGCCACCCCTGCTGGTTCCAGGCCTTAGGCTCCTCCAACAGTTGGAGGCAACACTCATTAGCACCACCTGTTTGCAGACTTTCACCCTGGAAAAGCACTGATGGACAAGTAACGCCTCCGGAGGAGGAGGAGACGTGCACACCAGGGCTCCACAGATTGTAACAAACACAAACAGCAGGTGCGTGGGAAGGGGACCGAACATGTTGGGGGCAGAACAACACAAACGGGGTGGAGACACGGCACTCTGTTGAACAGCCACTGCTATTCTGACAATCTGGAAAAGGCTTTTTATACATTAGAGCTTAGCCTGGCCTAGTATCAAAGGCTTGTCTTCTAGCCCTATAGGAGGCTGAGGCAGGCAGACCGCAAGTTTGATCCCGGCCTGGGCAACTTAGCAAGACCTTGTCTCAAAAAATAAAAAGCTGGGATAAAATTAAATCCCCAGGATCATAAACAAATAAATAGTATGAAAGAAAAACTAAAAAGGAGAGCCTGTTCTTTAAAACTGAAGTGGTTTTCACTTTGCCCTCGCAAACTTACTAATGTATTCTTTGCTCATTTCTTTTTTTCACCCTACAGAAGATGGACCCCATGGCCTTCGCGCTGAGCTCCGTCCCCAGCCCATTTCCATCTTTTGATTTCGAGACGAAGTCTCAAGTTGCCCAAGCTGGTCTCAAAGTCACAATCTTCCTGCCTCAGCCTCCCCAAGTGCCCGAGCCCAGCTCACCCCTGATGCAGCTGTGGAAATTCTCTCTTCATGTTTAGTTTTTCAAGGGCCACATGGATGGGACGGATATTTATTCAAATCCCACCCTAGCAAAGCGACTCTGAAAGCCAGCCGCCAGGTCATGGGCTGCTCCTGGGGTTGCCAGTGGTGTGCACCAGTCATTCAAGCACACATGGGTTTCCATGAGGAAAATCTGCTAAGAACAGTGTGAGGCTTCGAAACCGAGATGGATTCTGCAAGCAGCCTGTAAGCAGCAGGAGTCTCAACCCAAGGACCCAACAGTAGGGTCAGTGTGGACAGAGACAGAGGGAGACTAGAACAGATGGACAGAGGAGCCCGGCACCAGCGACCACCACACACAGACTCCAGAGAGAGGGCATAGCCCTCCAAGCAAGGATAGAGGGCGGTGCGTAGAGCCAGGTGTGGTGGCACGTGCCTGACATCCCAGCTCTTGGGAGACTGAGGCAGGAGAATTGCCCAGAGCTTGAGGCCAGACTGGGCTACACAATGAGTTCAGGACCAGCGTGGACTGCAGAGTGACACTCTGTCTCAAAAAGAAAAAAAAAGAGAGAGGGAGAGGAGAAAAAGATAAAAGGAAGGAAGGAAGGAAGGAAGAACGGACGGACGGTGCGACAGGACTGTGGAGTAGCGCAAGAAAGCGCTACTGCCCTGCCACCAGGGAGAAGGGCGCAGGGCAGAGAGGAAGGGGCAGGGCCAGGGAAGGGGCGGCAGGCCTCACCACGGGGAAGCCACCCTCTCTGCACCTCCAGCCACCGCTGAGCTCCCTGGGCCTGGTCTACACTGTGCTTAGCACTTGCCACTCCTCATCCTGCTTGGCCTTCACATCTGGGTCCTGTGTCCCTAAAGAAACACTGTGTACTAGTTAAAATGAACCCAGTATCGCATGTGTGGGTGCTTGCGTGGGTATGTATTCCTTTTGTTTGTTTGTTTGTGGTACTGGGACTGTGCTCAGGGCCTTCACACTGGGATACATCCCCAGACCATTTTCATTTTGATTCTTGAGACAGGGTCTTACTAAGTCACTGAACTGCCCAGGCTGGATTCTAGCTTATGATCTTCTCCTGCCTCAGCCTCCCAGAGTGCGGAGTGACAGGCCTGTACCCCCTACACTCAGCTCTCTATGTGTGTTTCCAGCTGTGCTTTTCAGTGCCCTGAACTCTGCTTTTTCATATTGCCTTCCAGAAACCTTAATAAATAAAATAAAATATTAAAAACAAAACAAAAACAATGAGCAAAGACCTGGACCAGTGATGTCCCAAAGGTGAAGAGACCATAGATAGAATCAACCGGGTTGCGTGGCTGTTCCGTCTTCTTCCGCACTCCCCAGCCCACAGGCAGGTCATCCCGGGGAGCATGGGGGAACACAGATGAGGCCTTATCTTTCACACTGACCACCAGCATCTACATCGCGGACAGGAGAAAGCCGCAAGTAACAGTAACTATGACGCGGATTGCTGCTGGAAGTAGCAACAAGGATTCCGGCTCAACAGGTTTCTAGTGCATTAACTCGGCCAGTTTTATAGAATTAGACTCTTTTCTTCAAAACAAGTAATCTACTTACCGTTCATAATCTTCAGAGCAGTTGTTGAATGTTAAATAGCCCTTAAAACACTCAATAACAGCAGCGCCCGCGTGGGTCCCTGCGTGTCCCTCCTTGGACGCTCAGGAGACGCCCCACCATTTGACCCCCAGCGGCTTCATGGTGGACCCAAGCGGCCCAGCCGGGAGAGTGGAGAGGATGCAGCCCAGGAAGGGCCTGCCGCCGCACCGGGTGTCTGGGGGAATCAGAGGCAGGGCAGCGCGAGCTGGGTGCTCTCTGCCCCGCTCCCTGATGCCACATCCATGCGGCTTCAAGGCAGGCAAGTGGGGACGTGGAGGCGCTATGAGATCACGGCAGGTGCTGCGTGAAATAAACCCCACGGAAGAAGTCCCGAAGAAATAAACTGGGTAAGAGGTCAACAGAAATGGGCCGCGGGCTGTGACCGCCACGAGAATTATTGACTACACCACTTGCAGAAAGAATGTTCGTAATGCGTCTGTGAAGATGCCATCAGGACGCATCTCCCGCCCCATCCTGGGAGTAGCTGACGTTGGCTTCTGTATGCTTGTGCTGCTTCCCAGTCCCCAGAGATGGTAAACGGGAAGAACAGCTCTGTACAAAGCCCCTGAAACTACCGATCGGGCTGTTCTGGTCCGGCAACCCTTGCCCAGTCAGCTGCAGGCTAATAACTCTCTCACCCTTGGCAGTTTCATCCGGTGCCGCGTTACACCCACGCAGGAGGCTCATCAGCACGTGCCTCTCCGAGAAGCCCCAAAGGTAGGTCATGTAAGGGTGAAGGAGAGACGTGGCAGCACGCTGGAGGCCATCTGGAGCGGGCTGGGGAGGGGCCACAGGAGCGTGGGGAGCAGAGGTGAAGCCGCTAGATCCTTCCATTGGGCCTGAGGGGACAGCCCCTGGGAGAGGACGCTGCTCAGCTCCTGGTGCCCAGGAAGCAGAGAGGGAAGGGAGCCCAGGATCCCATAATGTCCTTCAGAGACACACCTCCCGTGACCACATCTTCTTCTTAAGCCCCCACCTCTTAAAGGACCCCACCGCCTTCCAAACTGCCAGGCAAGCCACTGCAATAGGGCACCTCCACCGAGTGGGTCACAGGTTCAAGTGCGTGTCACACATACGTCCTCTCTCATCACTCTTGAAAGAAAAGGATCCCATGATGAACCCCTTTGCTCGAGCGCATGAAGACCCGCTTCCGGGTGTCATGTCTGACCAACTCTTAACCCTAGTTGCAAGTACTTGCTCCTGCTTTCAGAAATATTTAGGGAGCACCTACAGATACTTTGGTGGCTGGACTCCATTCTGTAGGACAGTGGTCCCCACTTTTCTGATACCAAGGTCAAGTTTCCTTGGGAGACTATTTCTTCACGATTGAAGGAATGGCATTGACATCCCACCTCTGCCCCACCTCAGGCCATCAGGCATTATATTCTCACAAGGGGTGCACGGCCTGGATCCCTGGCATGGTCAGCTCACAGCAGAGCACCCGTTCCTGTGGGGACCTAATGCCCAGCCGATCTGATAGGAGACAGAGCTCAGGCAGCCATGTGAGTGCTGAGAAGTCACTGCAGATGGAGCTACTTACCCACCATCGACCCACCTTCCCCGGTGAGGCCCAGGTCCCAGGACCCCTGGACTGGAGGGGCTGGAGGCCTCTGCTGTAAGACACCCACACAGTAATGGGGTCTCTGAGGTCATTTTGCCCTTATGACACTCCTGCTGACACTGGACACTGGATGCATAACTACAGGACACTGCAGCCACCTCCGGAGTCCCCGTGGGAGCTGAGCAGTAACTCCAGATCAGCCGCTGACACCCAGGCTCAGGGACAGAGCTGATTGTCATGCATATACACACCGCGGTTGGATCCACCCTCATTTCTTGTAGTCATTAAATGGGCAAAAGCGGATGGTAAATTTTCTCTGCTTCAATATATTTCCATGACACGGAGAGCACTAAAAGGGAATTAAAGTTTCATAAAACCTCTAATACGCACTGTACATATTTCCCTGTCAGACAAGCTGTTCTTGGGAAAGACTCACGGGAGATCCCGGTTCTATCAGCGCAAATTTAAATAAATTCAATCCCATCCGGACTCTCCCCTCCGGCAGTAAATCCGGTGAGACCCGCGGTACTCATCTCAACTCGGTCCCTACGGAAGATCAGCTGGAAGGAAACTTTACTGATATGAAACAACAACAAAAAAATGACAATAGATGGTCAAGCTCTCTCTGTAGATCAGGCAACAGAATAACAGGATGCTATTAAATCTGTCACCTAAATCGGAGTATTTAAATGTGGGCTTCTACTAGCCATACTGCTGCTCTGAGAGCAAGTTTTCATGCAGCAAAGAAGGGGACCTGGGAGGGCATGTGACCTCCAGGAGTTCAGAGTCCAAGGCCAGTGGTGGCAGTAATAATGACCAGCCAGCTCCCAAGGGGATGGGAGATCATTGCATAGTAATAGCCGATGCTGCCTCTCCATATAAACCATAAAATGCATTTCATTCTCAAAACACAGAATGTCACCCCCACACAAGAGTCTTCTTTATTTTTCTGAATTGAAAGGGCACGGCTGGGGGAACTGGAGTGGACAGTGATTATGAACCCTCAGGGCTGAACTGCGCTTTTATCAAGATGCTTTCAGCTCCGACATCCTCTATTTACAACCAGCTGCACCATCGTAACACTTCTAAGGATGACCGATGTGTAGAGTGGGTGTGGTAATGCCTCCCAGCCCTCTGGAGGCTGAAGCAGGAGGATTTCAAGTGCAAGCCCAGCCTTTGCAACTTAGGAAGACCCTGTCTCAAAGAAATAATAGTGAGGATACACACACACACACACACACACACACCAAAAAAAGGGCTGAAATATTGCTCAGTGTGATAGCCCTGGGCTTGATCCTTAGGACCACAAATTTTTTTAAATTAATTTTTTAAAAAGTAAAATAAAGCTGTAACTAAGGGGCTGGTAAAGTGGTAGAGCCAAGGTGTTGATATCAAAACCAGCCAATATTCATTGTTCTCCAAGAAAAACCAACTGCCCAAAGGCCCCAGCCACAGGCAGTTATTGAAAATTAAACGATGACTGTCTTGCGTGAGTTATTACAACAGGTATCACGATTTCATCTCCTGGGATTTTGAAAATCTCTTTCCATTTCCATTGAACGTTCCATTTAAATGAAAAGCAAATGCTGAATAGCTTTGTACACTGACACACGGTTATGTAATTATTACAAAGATAATAACATAAGGCTCCACTGAGTGCGAGACAGATTGGACTGTCTGCGGAATGTCGACAGGACCAAGATGCTGCCCCGCCAGCCCCACCTCCTAGATTTGGGCCACAGAGACGTCACCTATACATCGCAGGTTCCGTTTCATTAATTAAACTAGACTCTCTTCATTAGCAGGATGATTTATTCCCTGAGATGCAGTTCAGAAGCTCATGCTTAGGGCGCATTTAATCGATTTGAAATCAACTGTTGCTTAGCACACAAAGAAATAAGTTAGTTGGAAGCATGATGACAGGGCAGCATGGTAATTGGGGGCTTGGGGAAGCCCGTGGCCAGCAGGGGCAGGGTAGGGGATGGCTCCACAGCTGGGGGTCAGCCAAGCTTGCCCCTCTGCTGCTCTGACATCAGGTGACCCCAGTGAGCTGTCCTCTACAAGACAGGTTGAGAACAAAACAGTGTCTGTTCCTGCATAACAGACAGAAGCCAGAGACAGGTGGAAGGCCCCAGCCATGGGGTGAGCAGAAATTTTACAGGGTTGGGGTGGATCCACCAGTGTGAGGGGGCAAAGATGGGGCTGTTTAGCTGCTGAGTGAGTTGTGGGTTTGGGTGGAAGAGGACAAGGCAAGTGACCTGAGAGGCCAGGGGAGCTGGCAGGTGGGCTGCAGGTCCCCACTGGGGGTCAGGGTGGTCACCATAAATTGGCCAATTTTGAGGGCCAGGAAAGTTGCTGCGTTGTAGCAGTGTACAAACCCAGCCAAGAGTCAATGATGACCAAGTACTCAAAAATTCTAACTTGAGCAAAAGTATTTTATCATGTTAAAGATCTATTTTGCTAAGCTTACTGCAGACACTCTCAAAATAGTTCCTAGTCTGGCTAAGCCTTCTTTACGATGTCGCCCATGGGACTGTTACTTTTTGACTCCTGTATGACGAATGCAAGCATTCTTTACAATGTTTTCTATGGGTTTGTTCCTCTTTTGACTCTTGTATGATATTTGTCCCTGTGATAACACTTCCTGGCCATTAGCTGTTCATAATTTCTGCTTCTGTAGCTGTGTTCTTAAGTCATGTAAACCTCCTCACCACAGAGGCTTTATAAGCTGTCCCCTTTTTACACTCAAGACTGCACGGATTTTCTGGTGTGGCTGCTAGCTTCTAAAGCTCCTCTAGATTATTTTCCTTTGGGTGGCAGCGTGTTTGTTCTCATGGACTCGCTGATCCACCTTACAACAATGTTGGGGCCAGAGTTGGGTTACTACAGCCAGGAAGGAACAAGGGAGTCACTCTCTCTAAGCCATGATCATACACAGACAGCCAAGCTCAGAGTGTGGGCACAGCTGAGAACAGCCTAGAAGTCACAGCACATGGGCCGCCTCACCACTGCCACCAGGGGAGGTCCCTGCGCTAGGACAGAGAGAATCAGGAAAGGTCACGGGCTCCTGAGAGGCGTTTGAAGCAGCCAGGTGGCTGGAGCAACTCTTCACAGGTACCACCGCAATGGGCAGCACTGGGCAGCAGCAGGCACCAGATGGAAAAGGTGTGTGCAGCCAAGGCAAAGGGCAATCCTTTGTCAAGGGACACCAGGGGCACACTGCTGGCTGGCTTCTCTTCTCCTGCCCCTCCCTCTTCTACCCATCACTTGCTTGTTGATAGTTTTTATTTTTCTCAGCTTCAAGCTACAGGTGAAATGGCAGTGGCGAACCTGCCTCTCATCCACCTGTTGTGCCAAGTGAGAGAATAACACCTGGGAGACGGGCCACTGACTGGGAAGTGAGGAAGGAGTCCTTTATTAACCTGTGACTGAGAACGGGCTCCTGCCCCCAAAGGCTCTAGGTCCTGAAGGGGGGCTTGGCGAGGTTTATGAAGGCAAAACCCACAAGAATGGGAAGACCACCAGAAGTCCACAGAGGAAGGTAACACCCGTGTGTAAAGGGGCGGGGCACAGGGCGAGGGAGTCAGGAAACAGAACAAGCAGCTGTAGCGTACGGAATCCACAGATTCACAGCAATAAACTAATGGTGATTCAGACTGTGACGTACGCCTTGTGCCTGATTTCGGTGAGATGTCCGGGAACAGCCTGGGCTGGGGGACAGCAGAGGGCGAGTCCCCGGGGCCTGAGGCAGCTACACAGGGGAAGTGACCAGGCGCAGAAGACAGCAGGGAAACCTAAGGTTGCAGAGCTTGTGCCAGGTCACACCTAGCTGTGATTTATTGAGTTGTGGTACTAGACATCCCACCCATGGCGCCTTCACGATGAGCTCCTTTCTCAGACCATTTTTATTTTTGGTTTTGAGTCAGGGTCTCACTAAGTTGCTAAGTTTCCTGGGCTCGGTTCAAACTAGGAATCCTCCTGCCTCAACCTCCCAGAGTGCTGGGATGACAGGCCTGGGTCTCCACACTTGGCTGGGTGTGTTTGCTGATAATAAAATACGCTGCAGGCTCGGGTCTGGCCCAGGCAGATTTATTAACCAGCCCTAACGGCACTGAAAGCTGCGGAGAGTGAATGAGCCGTCAGCAGCCGTTAAATCAGTCACAGCCTCAGCCATAGAACCCAGCTCCCCCGTCTCCATTCCCTGTTGGAAGGCTTGTGTTCCCACAGCGCAAATGTGCACCCTAAAGAAAGGAATAATAATAATAATGTTAATTATTATTATTACTGATGCCGGGGATAGAAGCAGGGCCTTCACACTGAGCTCCATCCTCAGCCCATTTTTTATTTTCGATTCTAAGACACAGACTCTACCTCACTGAACACCCAGGCGGGGATCAAGCTTGCAGTCTTTCCACCTCAAGTCTCTCCAGAGCCATCAGGCAGGCTCAGGTATTTTCAAACCACCTGGGATGGGACTGGTGTGAGAGATGCTCTGGTCTTCAGAGCCTTTCTCCCTGAAAATGTGTAATTGTAAATCGCCTCTGGCCCGGAAGCCTTTTTGAAAAGCTAATACAGGCAGTGGCCAGAGAGGCCTTCCAGGACCTGTAGCCACGTCTTTGAAATGCAGATGTCAGGGTGCTGAGTTCTCCCACTTCCCCTCCTCCCCCATGGGGTGGGGCGGGTGTGGGCATGGGAGTCCTTCGTTGGGATGTCCAGCGTCAGCCAGGGACAGCCCCTGATGGGCATGGAGATATGAGAAGCTCTGTTTCCCCTCTGCGTAAAGAAGGGTTTTAGATGTGGTTTTCCATAATGGCCTGCGAGACAGCCACACAAGGGTCCGGCCTCTGTCCTCCCCATGGTGGCTTCACTGAGGAGCCCTGGCTTCACAGACATCATCTACACTTTCTAACTTGCTTGAGAAGTTTCTGGAACAGCTGCAATGCAGTTTAGGGGTTTAACGAATGAGGTGACTGGAAGAGGTCAGGCAGAGCGTCCAACACAGCTGGCTGTCACCTTGGGCCAGGAGTCATAGGGCAAGCTTGACTGTCTCGAGGACACAAATACTCGAGAAGAAACATCAGAGTGGGAGGAGGCTGAGACGTTCTGGGGGCTCCCTGGGCTCCCCTTCCAGGCTGGCCACGTGCCCCTGGACTGGCCAATAGGGTGTCTCTGCAATTGGACACTGCGGGTCACCTCCCAGAGCAGTGATGTCTAAAGCAGTGTCACCCCAGCACTCTATGAGGCTGAGGCAGGAGGATCAAAAATTGGCACTTCAGTGACTTAGACCTTGTCTCAAATCAAAAATAAAAAGGGGCTGAGGATATTGCTCAGCGCGGAGTCCCTGGGCTTGATTCCCAGCACAACACACACACACACACACACACACACACACACACACACACACACCCCTTCATAGGCTGGTGGGTTCTTGTTGTTACCCAGTTCTAAGACTGGGGTGCTCGGCTCTTAGCATTCCACACATAGGTCTCTGCCTTCGTTAAATAATCTCCACTGGCTGCCAGCACATGGAAGGGTTATGTTTCACGTACAAGGAGTCAGGCGAGGGCACCGCCTGCCTTTCCTCTTCCCGGGAATAAGCAGAGGCTGGCAACTCTTCAGCTCCTCCTTCCCCAGGATGTAATCAGACTTCCTGCATCTTCCTGACCCTGGGGGAGTGATCACCAGCCTTTTGGTGCCAGGTTCTGCTGATCTGACCAGAGGCGGAATTAAGGAGGCAACAGGAGTGCAGGGAGCGGCTGTAAATATAGAGGGCGGGTCACTCTCTGCCTGCTGCTGATCTCCCTCTGGGCCTGGGCTGGAGTCTTGCCCTAGGGTCTGTCTGAGTGATCAGGTCTTTCCTGGATCTGAAATCTGATCTGGATTTCCATTAGTATTAACCATGATAACATCAGCTAGGATGCAGATTCCAAAGTCCTTTCAGGCCTTAGCAACTTCCATACTCATATATAAAAGCAAAGTGAAGCCGAGACATATTTCATCAGTGGTCACTTCTTATGGCTTAGATCTAAACTGTCCTCAACGTCCCCTGTGTGGGGAAAGGGACTGGACCCCCAGGGGCACTGTGCTCATCCATGGATTTGTGCATGGGTGGCTTCCAGAGCTGTGAGGAGCTGGGTCTGGATGGAGGTGCTCGGTGAGGGTGACCTGGAAGGGGGTGCTCCTGCCAGGCCCCTCCCTCTGCTCTCTGTGTCCGACCACCATGGGGAGCAGCTGTGCCCACAGGGCCCTTCCGCCATCGTCCTCTCTGCCTTGGAGCTGGTGGACCATGCAGATGGAAACCTCTGGAACCACGAGCCAGAATCACCCTCTCCTGTAAGGCTTGGGCGGTGTCCCAGGGACACATTGACTGAGGCGCCACCTGCATCAAGTCACCTAGAGTGTTTGTTTGTTTTTCTTTAGATGCACCTAGGGGACCCCATTCCTCATCTACTAAATCAGCACCTCCGGTGATTCAAGGCTCTAGGAAATTGTATTTTGGGAAAAATGGTCTCGATGAAGCAGAGGTCTGAGTCCCCCAGGCCAAGTGCGAGTCACAGGGAGCACAATGTCGGTGCACATCACAGTTGCAAGCAGCGAGTGTTGATCCCCACCGAGGCGCACACAATGCTCTGTAAGAACCCACCAGTCGTCGTGCTTTCTGGCAACTCTCAGGTTGACCAAAGGACGAGGGGACGCAGCCAGGGAACCAGAAACCAGCCCCTCTGCGGTTTAAACTGGAAAGACAGAGACGCAACAAAAGTCAAAGATTTCCTGCAGTCCCTGGTGCTCCCGCCCTATTGTTCGCAGGGGCCCAGAGGCTGCTGGTCTGATGGTTCTTTGTCATGAAAGCCTCTGAGCCGGGGCAGGCACTACCTGGCATGCTTCCTTAAGGTGAGCTCCGGCCTCCACTCAAAGCTTCATGCCTGGGGGAAGTCTGATTCCTCTCAGTATTGTTTTTTAAATGACACTTTATTATATTGCCAAAAAATCAGAAAAATAAACTTGCACAAAAGCTTCCTCTCTCTCTCTCTCTCTCTCTCTCTCTCTCTCTCTCTCTCTCTCTCTCTCTCTGTGTGTGTGTGTGTGTGTGTGTGTGTGTGTGTGTGTGTGTGTGTGTGTGTGTGTATCAGTGCCCCAGAGGAAGCTCTGGCCTTCCACTGACCTTGCTAAGCTGCTGCAATGCCCAGGCTGGGCTCTAATTGGAGATCATCCTGCCTCAGCCTCCCAGAGTGCTGGAATTACAGGCAGGCACCAGCACTTGGGGCTAGCCCGGTCCTATTTTTGCCATCCATCGTCTTCTTTGAGGATCCTATCAATTACGCAGACTCATCAGGACCATTTTGTGTCTTCATGCAACACGGCATCTCATGCCTGCCCTCCTCCCTGGGACCACACTGTGCTGCTTAATGCCCACCCTCGTGCCCACCCTCAGTGCTGGGTAATGCACCTTCACACCTGACGCAGCTTCCTTGTGTGGCCTCAGCGTACTGCCTCACTTTCCCCAAACAAGCTCACTTAGGTAACAGTGTCTACACTGTGGTGGACAGGTCTACAAACCACATGAAATGAAGAAAACTGAATGGGGGGGGGGGGGCGGGGTGGCAGAAATATTTAAAAGTAAATTTAAGGCTTGATACAGATACGATATTTCTTTTTCTTTTTCACAAAGTCTGTGACTGAAACTGCTAATGGGAAGTTAAGGGCAGATTGATTTTAGTTCAGGAAAGATTTTATATCAAGAGAAGTTTTCTCAAAGATGGAACCAGATGAATTTGAGCATGTGGCAAGCATGTCCCAGTTGACACATTCTAGAACAGAGTACAGTACTACAAATCTCTCAGGAGTATCAGGTGACAATATAGGCTACAGAGACTGTCTTAGTAACTATAGCATCTGACACAACTCAGGGAGGAAAGGTTTATTTTAGTTCACCCTTTCAGGAGGTCTTAGTCCATTCATGGGTGGCTGGCAATGGTGGAAGGGCCTGATGGAGAACAGCTGCTTATGGCATCAAAAGAGGAAGGACCAGGGTTGGGGAGTAGTGGGGACAAGAGAATGCCCTCCTGGGCCACACCCACGGTGACCTGCAAAAGGCTCCAAGGCCCCACACCCCAACAGCACTCCACATCCACAGGCAGCCCACCACAGCCAAGGAGGTGAGTCTCCCGGGGGACGCCCTAGGTCTGAGGCATAACAGAGAGTACATCTTTCTTCCTGTCCAGAGAACCTACAGTAAAACAGGAACCTAGTTGTAGATTCATGACCACTCATGATGTGAGCAGAAATGTGACGATCCCTGAGCCTCATTCCCAGCTGCCCTCAGAAGTTAGCCTTTCCTGCAGTAGCCCCCGTGGTGAGCTCACGGCCAAAGCAACGTTGCAAACACCAGCACCTGAACCTTGGATATATGATTTATAATTCAGCAGAAGTTGGAGAGGAACCTGCCATTACCTGGGAGAATTAACCAGCTAAAACAAATATGGGCTTTAGCAGCCTGTTAGACACGAGAAAGCCTTTCTGATTAATAAAAAATGAATGAACGAGGAAACTAGCAAGCCATTTTCAAGGAGTCCTTGCTCTGAGGTTAAGTAATACAGAGCCAGAAGGGCTCGGGTCCTGACTCAGGAGCCAAGCAACTGACCATGGTGCTGAAGATGAGTGGCCGCCCATAAAACCCACTTCAGGGCGCCAAGAGGCGGGTGATGGCAGTGGCATTGGGGGTGAGGGGGCATTTACCTAAAACAAAATGCAGCACAAATGTTGTGTTCAGGAGCTAAAGAGGTGGGAGGCTTCAGAGGCTTTAGAAGAGAGGAGAAACGTGTGTCTTTAAAAAGAACCAGATTTGCCAGGCATGGTCGTGTTGACCTGTCATCCCAGCATCTGGGAGGCTGAAGCAGAAGGATGGCAAGTTTGAGCCCAACCTGGGCAACTTAGCCACTTGGCAAAACTCTGCCTCAAAATCAGAACTTTTCAAAGAGAAAAAGAAGAGGAAGAGGGCAGGGGATGTAGCTCAATGCAAAGGTGCTACATTAGATCCTTGCTACTGACAGCAAACAAATCAATACACATTTTTAAAATAACAATAAAGAAACAAGGAGTGGATGCATGGTGGGAGGCCCTGCACTCTCCTTCATCTTTTCCATCCAGGGTCTCCTGGGGGTATGGAAGAGAACCCAGGTGGGAGAGGGTCCACTGAAGCAGGACAGGGTCTGCTGTGGAAGGACAGTCTCCAGAGTCTCCAACCCAACACGGGTAACAATTCCAGTCAGAACCTTGACTCTTTCTTCCTCCTGAAGGATGAAATGTAAAGCGGGCGGGGAGCAGGAAGGAGGCTCTGGGGCTTGCCAAGGGGGGGGGGGATAAGCCCCCAAAAAGACCAGTCAAGGCTTTTGCAGTTTCTATTTTTAAAAGGGAGCTGGCCAAGAATTGCTGAGAATCCAATGAGTGTGGTAATGACTCAGCCTCTTTGCCTGTGTCTCCTCAGGGTCAGTAATCCTGCTCCTGACAGGACCATCTGCCACCCAAGGCCGCTGGACACTTTCCTGGAACACAAGTCCAATTTCCAGGCCTCCCTGCTGAGTCCCGGCAGCGGTGTTTTTCTCACTGCTTGCTCTCAACACCTGGTCGCATTTGTCCCACGCTCACCTTCCCTGCTGGGCCAGCACTGCAGTCCTTCTCCTAAGCCCACGACTCGTGAACTCTGCTGCAGTGCAGAATGTGGGTGTGAGTCTGAGCTGTCCCTGGGAGATTTCTTTCGAGGCACTTAGTGGCCCTATAACTCTGAAAGGCCCCCGTAAAATAAAAGGTGTGTTATTAGAGCTGTGACCAGCAGGGCGGCTCTCGGCGGCGGCAGGGGCAGAGCTCCTGAGGGGCTCTGTTAGCACCTCTTTCTGGGTAGGAGACCTCGGTCAAAGTTGAACAAGCCCAACGGCAGTCAGGCAGAGCTGTGCTCGCAGAATCTCCCAGATTCAGGTAATGACAAGGCGTAAAACAAAGAAAGACATGAACAATGTAAGAGATAGGGGAGAAAGTAGGAAGAGGACATTGAGGAGAGGGAAGGGAAGGGGTGGGAAAGTGGGAAGGGGAAAGGGAGGTGATATGTAAATTTAAAAAGAAAGAAAGAAAAAAAAGCCAGGGCCGTCATCCCAGCACTCTGGGAGGCTGAGGCAGGAGGATCACAAGTTCTATCTAGCCCAGGCTGGAAATTTAGTAAATTAGCAAAACCCTGTGTAAAAATTAAACCCAGGGGAAGGCTAGGGATGCAGCTCAGGGCAAACGCTGTGGGCTTCACCCTCAGGATCAAGGAAAACCACAATCAAAAACTCACTACAGGAGCCTGGTCGTCTGCCATTTGTTCATATATGAAAGATCTGAAGTGGGATTACTTTTAGAACTCTGCCTAATCCCCTTAGGCATCTTCGCATCTTAAAAAAAAAAAAAAAAACTTAGCTCCAACCTCCTAAGCGTCCGTATGAAACTCTGGGGGGTTGGGACACTGCTGAAGGGGCACTTGAGGGTCGGTCTGGGCCTTTCTGATTTCTTTTCCACATAAAATCATCATCTTTGGAATTAGCAATAATCGCAGAACCACTCAACTGACGCCCAGCCAGGCAGCTACATCAGCTGCATCCCCAGGTGCCCCCTTCCCATCCACTGGGAAGCAGCAGAGCTAGACTCACAGCAGGGCTCAGGCTGCTATGAACACGGCCAGCGTAGCCAGAGGCAGGCACTGCCGTGGTGCCACCACCTGCTTGACCCTCTGCTAAAGACCCTTTCTCATCTGGTACAGAAAAATCACTCTCAAGCATGTCACCGTCCTGTGGCTGGGATGCAACACCCAGCCCCACAGTGCTAGGTTAGAAACATTTATATTAGCTCATGTTTTCGGGAAGTCTCAGTGCATTCATTCATGGGCGCTGGCCATAGTGGAAGGGTCTAGCAGAGGCCCAGCGGGGAGAAGGCTGCTCATCCTTGGGTGCTCGGGAAGCCGAAAGACGGAAGACAAAGCTAATGACAGAGTTACACGCTTTTGAGTCAAGCCCCAGTCTACCCTGCCTCCTAGCCACGCAGGAAATCAACAGACAGACCCCCATGATTGAATTGCCTTCCATGCATAAGGCTCTTGGGGACAGTCCAGATCCAAACCGCAGCACTTACTCACGCAGGAATGTTGTGGTTTAGACCTAAAATGTCCCCCAGAATCCCCTGTGTGGGGACGGTGATGGCATCCCGTGCACTGTGCTCATCTGCGGATCTTCCACAGATGACAGTTTCCAGCGCTGTGGGGCGGGGCCTGGCGGGAGGAGGGTCGGGGTGGGACCTGGAACGGGTGCTCCTGTCCCGGCGGCTCCTCCCTTCTGTCTCTGCTTCCTGGCCACCATGGGGTGAGCAGTTGCCTTTCTACCATGCTCTGCCTGGCATACACACAATCACACACACTTCTTAATTTAATTTCTACAATTAAAAATTTCAAACCACTAAGAGAAAGTCTTTTCAAGGCCTAAAAATTCTGAGCAAATGCTACCTTTAGAAATTACCAGCCACCCCTGAATATTTAGGGACAGACTTGGAATTTATGAATCTCAGTCCAGGAGTGCCCCGATTTCATCTCTCCAACTCAGATCACACCATAAATAAAGCCACATCAGCTGACGCCCGCCTCTAAATATAAGTCTTATGTTCAGGCTAAAAATAGTGCCCTCACATACCATGCAGAAGATCCTGAGTTCTGAAATGTATTTTAAAACTTTCTCCTTGCAGTGAAATGACTTTGGGGTTTAATTTTGTGCATTATTCTTCAGGGAAGGGATAAGAAAGCCATCTTTACTTTTTAACTGTGTTGGTTATGAACCCAGTAATTTTTTTAATGCAAAGAAAATATATTTTCTATATATACATTGTGGGGTGTGCGTGTGTGTGTTTCTAGGGATTTTAAACCAGGGCCTTCACATTGAGCTTCATCCCCAGCCTTTTAAAATTTTTTTTTTGATTGTTTTGTTTTGAGGCACTAAGATGGTAAGTTGCCCAAGTTGGGCTTAAACTTGTGATCCTCCTGCCTCAGCCTCCCAGAGTACTGAGATGACAGGCCTGTGCCACCCCACCCAGCTGATGGAAAAAAAAAATTTTTTTTGTCGTCCTGGGGAT
The DNA here is from genome assembly GCA_004027205.1 of Ctenodactylus gundi. Classification (NCBI taxonomy): domain Eukaryota; kingdom Metazoa; phylum Chordata; class Mammalia; order Rodentia; family Ctenodactylidae; genus Ctenodactylus; species Ctenodactylus gundi. Next base: position 20,418 of record PVKB01004330.1, on the reverse strand, counting down.
CAAGCTGTGGGCCTTCCCATTGAGCGCCATCCCCAGCCCATTTTTATTTTGGATTTTTGAGACAGGATCTTACTAAGTTGCCTAGGCTGGGCTCCAACTTGCAATCCTCCTGCCTCAGTCTCCTTGAGTGCTGGGATGACAGGCCTACATCACCAGGCCCAGGTACTTTCTATATTTATTAATAGACATGAAGAATTCGGGAAATTATAGAGGCGCTACTGAGGCTCACGGTGCACATTTAAGCTTTAGAATATTCAGCTGCAGTTCCTAGTGTCTACCTGCCTCAGTAACCTGTGGGGTGGGACAGTGGAGAAAAAGAATGGAGGATTGTGGGTCACGGACATGAGATGTCAGAACAGCTGGAGCTTAGAGACCATGTGTGCCTGCACCGGTCCCTAGGAAGGGGATCTTGGGGTGCGGGTTCTTTGGGCAGATGGTTACTTCCTTTGGACACCGACATATCATCATAGTCACATCGGTAGCTTTCTCTAGGCCCTAAGTCACGAGCAATAGGATCTGTGCTGGACAGAGTGTAGCTGTTCCAGTTTTGGAAGAGATGTTGTGCTTAGATTTAAAAAGTGTGATGAATGGGGCACCGTAGCACAGGTCTGTCGGTCCAGCATTCTGGGAGGCTGAGGCAGGAGGATTGCAAGTTTGCAGCCCAGTCCGAGCAATTTAGAAACGTGACAACGTCCTGTCTCAAAATCAAAATAAAAACGGGCTGAGAATATATTAATAGGTGTGGCCATTGGAGAAATTGTGTCAACTTGTTGCAACTGGGGAATGTGCAGGGACTAGCCTTCAGGTGTGTTGTTTCGACGGCCAGGAAGTGGGGGAGGGATACCTGGCAGCTTGAACTTGAGGGAAGGAGGGAAGAAGATGCTTTGTCTCAGCCTCTTCCTATAAAGGTGTGGCCCGGCCTGGAGCCGGAGACGTGGGCTTGCTCCTAGCTTGCTGGGGTCTTCACTTCACAAATCATACCAGTCTCCCATCTTCGCCTTGTTTTCTTGGACAGCCATCCAGGGCAGGCTCACACCAGCTGTTCTGCAGTCTCGGACTGGTGTCCTGGCACGAGCCGGAGTGGCTACTGGACCCTCCAGCTCTCCCACGTGTGCATGGCCGATTTGGGCTCTTCTCGTCAAACCTGTAAGCCCTCCAGATAAATTCCCTTTGCCTCTACAAATTCTATTAACTCCTCCTCTCTCTTAGAACTCTACCCAATACAACAGGTCCGTGGGAAGGCCCGGGGCTCAATCCCAAGAAACACATTTTAGAAAAGCATGAAGGTTTTGCAGTCTACATGAAGAGAATTGATCAGTGACCAATAGCAGAGTGGTCAAGCCTACATCCTCTTAGATTCCCTAAATACCCTTGAGACAATGTCACAGGGGTGCAGGCTAGCCTATGCCATCACTCTTACAACTGTGAGATCCTTGGCACACTGATCTGGGAGTTGGACCCAGATCTCCAAGGAGCATCACAGGCTACCGAGACATGGTCATTAGCCTGTGTTGGTGCTAAGAGCTGGAACTTAGTGGGAGCCTGTGCTGGACTGCACTGATGCTTCCTTGGTCCTAGTGGGGCAATCCGGGTGCTTGTAATTAAGACAATTACCTAAAATAGGAATTTGTACTTGTGCCACAGACTAATAGATGCTGAGAGTGGGTATATGTATGGGAGGGGGTGTTTTGTCTTGTTTTGTGGTATTGGAGATTAAACACAGAACTTTCTCATTGAGCTACATCACTATCCCATCTTATTTATTGATTGATTGATTTATACTTTGAGACAGGTTCCTAGTTGTCCAGACAGGACTTCCACATGCCATCCTCCTGCCTCGGCTTCCCAGAGTGCTGGGATGACAGGCCCGTGCCACCACACTAGGCTAATAGCACGGGGATATTTAAGGACTGCTACTTAGAGAGAGGGGGAAGCAACACAGGCAGAGGTGGGCTGCCTACACGGTATCTAGAAGTAGCCAGGTACCTGCCAGTGTACGGACAGGACATGAAGATGAAAACCACTGTGAGCGACCCTCTTCAATCTCAGGGTCTTATAGGCCTGGAGCTGGGGAGACGGACCTGGCAAAGTGTCACAAAAATTCAGAACTCAAACAATCTGCTGTATTTACTAATCTGATGTGTCCTCCGTCCATGTGGGTTGGATGGCGTGGCCAGGAAGATGGAGGGGGGGCACGGGATCCCCGTCAGAAAGCCGGTAACCACGGGACACCTCATATCATGCCCCTAATTCCCCATTGTGCACCTCCATGGCCCCAGATGTCAGCACAGCAGACTTAAAGCTGTGTCCAGGTGGGGAAGATGCCCCCAGAGACAGTGGTCAGGGTAGAGGACAGCTCCAGGAATGTGGAGGGCTGGGGAGAAATCCACCATCCCACCACCGGTGTTTCTGCTCAGAGCCAACCGACCAGGCAGGGCCTGAGACCTCTGTCTGTGAGCTAAAACAAGCTTGTGTTTCTCCTTGAGCCTTGGTGTGGGTACTGTGTCCCAGTCCCAGGAAGTGACCCGGGCACCATGCACCATTCTGGGCCTGCTCTCTTCCCTTTTCACCTCTGCTGGCAGAGCACGAAGGGGAGCATCTCTCCTCTCAGCCCCGTCTCTCTCTCCCTCTCCCCTTCTCTTCCTTCACCCTCCTACCTTGACATTTAAAGTTCAGAGCAACTGACACACAGTGGAAGCCATGCTATATCCAGCTCCTGGCAGCAGAACTGCAATTTCAGCCACCACTTCCGAGCTGCTGGAGGGGACACTGTCAGCTGAGACAGTTTCTCCACGTGGCATCAACCTCAGATATTCATTCCTCTGGGAAGGTTTCTCCCCCACAGCCCCCAAGCGTGACCCCACACATCGTGTCATTCTTCCGTCCTACTTTTACACCAACGTGGCTTTCGGATCCAAAGGCTCAATCCCAAGGGAGGTCCTGGGGGCCTCTTTCTGTGGCAGGCACCACTCCGGTCACCCCTCAGCAGCTGGGACGCAGAGTTACTTAAACAACCTTTCCTTCTCTGCCCAAATGGGCTACTTTGCTGAGCAGATAATTGGGGTTTCTTTTCTTTCTTCTTCCCTTCTGTGGTCCTGGGATCAAGTCGAGGGTCTTCTCCCTGAGCTACATCCCCAGCCCTCTTTTATTTTTACTGGGACAGGAGCTCACTATATCACTAAGTGGCCCAGGCTGGGCTCCAACTTGCAATCCTCCTGTCTCAGCCTCCACTGGATTGACAGGTGTGTGTCACCATGTGTGTGTGGTTTGAATCTGGAGTGTCCCGCAGAGGCCCCATGTTCCTATGGACACTGCTCACTGTTGGGACATGGGGCCTGGGCAGAAGGGGAATGCTTGGGGCTTGACCCGGAGGGGCGTGCGCTGCTCTGGCCCTTCATCCCTGATTTCCGCTCTCGTCCTGCCTGCCCTGGGCAGCTCTTTCTGTCTCCTCAGCTCTGCCACGTGGTGCTACCATTTTCAGCTGCCTGCCAGTTTGTGAGTGACTGGACTGAGACCTTCTGGAAATTGTGAGCTAAAATAAATCTTTCCTCTCTTAAGTTATGGATGTCAGGTATTCTGTCTCAGCGGCAAGAAAGTAACTAAGTGTCCAACTTCTGTTGTGCTTTCAACAAAGCGAGAACATTTCATACATAATGTTCTACAAAATAGGTCTCTTCCAGGTACCAGACAGCGGCTGCGGGAAGTCAGAAGGGAATAGGCATGTGCGCCTAGCTACCGCTGCTGCCTGCGTCCCCAGAGATCCCTGGACAGCCAGGCGGCAGTGCCGGGCTGTGGGGATGGAACCTCCCCACTCCAAGGGCTCCAAAAGCCGTATTTACAAAATATCAGTTTCTGTGTGTGTTTCACAGGGACTTGTCTCAAATTTTTAAAAAGTAAATAGGTAAACAAAATAAAAATTGAAAGGGACAGGTTTATCGCTCACTGCAAAGGCCCTGCGTTCAATCCCCACTCTTTCAAATAAACAAACTCAAGTGTTTTTAAGCTCGGGGCTGGTCATGGAGACGAGGCTGTGGCAGAGCAAAGAAGTGACTAGTCCTCATTCCTGGGCGCCTGGGCCCTCCTGGGATACCCTGTGCCTCCACCCACAGCCCTCCTGACCAGAGGACCCTCCCTCCCAGGTGTCCCCAGTTCTCATAACTTACTGTTCACCGCTGGAGAGGCCTCAGAAGTGCTCTTTGAGCTGGGCCTGGTGCTGCAGACTTGCAGCGTCAGCACTTTGGGAGACTGAGGCAGGAGGATTGTGGATTTGGAGTCCAGCCTGGGCACCTTGGCTACTTAGCGAGACCTTGTCTTTAAATCAAAGCTGGACTGGGGTGGAGCTCAGCGGGAAGGCCCTGGGCTTGGCCCCTGGGCCACAGAAAGAAGGTGATGTTAGAGACTGCCATGCTCTTAGGGGTGCTGGGCATGATGGCTTAGTGGGTGTAAATTCAAATTGGATATCTGCAACAGCCCAGCCAGGTGGGGTTGGACAGTTCGTGTATATCCCTGGCATCCCACTCAGCGTGACTGGGTGGGCAGCACTTCCCTTGCCAGGTCAGGGGCTGCCGGATGAATGCTTTGCTTCATTACTCTGGGCTTTCCCTGCTTCTGTCTTTGGTGACTACAGCCCCAGGTCAGCCTCACCCAATGCCACCTGCTCCCATAGGACAGTCCCCAGCACACAGAGTAACCAAGGAGCAGAACTGAGCTTGGGGGTTCATGTGGGCCCAAGCAGTCCCTCATCCCCATTCCCACGGCCCCCCAGATCTGAAGGGACAAGGACTGCCACCTGACACTCGCCATGGACACCTTTCCAAGTCAGAGCGGCACAACTCGTCCTAGCTGAATCCCAGAGGCAGACCATGTGCCCACCAAGGTGAGCAGCTAAAACAAGTGTGGGATGCATACTCAATGGGGTACTACTCTGCCATCAAGAAGGATAAATTTGAGTCCTTCATAGAAAATAGATGTACCCCAAGACCATCAGGCTTAGAGACATGAATCAGACACAAAAGGTTAAATATTACATGGCTTCTATAATGGAAGAAAGGCAAAGCGTTAATAAGTAAAAGCAGACCAAAAGAGCAATGGAAAACAACGGGAAGGTGGGTTTTGTGGAAAAGGGAACTGGGGAGGGGAAGGGGGAGCAGAAGGAACATGAGAGTGAAGAGGCAGGTGCGCCCCACTCCTCCTCTTGCGCACACTGACCCCAGGACCGTGTTGGGATGGGTGCAAATGCCGCAGCACGTGCTGAGCCTGGGGCATCTTCTAAATCCAAGAGTCAAATACAGCGATTACCCAGGGCCTCCCGGGCTAAACTCGCCAAGACACTTCCATCTGATCCCCAGACTCAGGAAACCCAAGAGGTGCCTGGCTTGACTTGGTTAGATGAAATGTTATGTGAATTAACAATCGCACGAAGTGTGGGCCTCCGCGGGGAAGATGAGCACTGTTGCCGGGGATGCCGACCCACTGTCCCTGTCGCACGCAGACCCGCAGCGAGGGCGGCTCGCCCTCCCTCGGGGCTTAATTAGCAATGTTGTGTGATTAAATGAACAGGCTAGGCAACCTGGAAAAGTGAAACCGTCTTGGAATTCAAAGACATATTTACACCGTGACATCTATTTATGATAAACAGTGAACAAGCTTTACACGATCACAGTTGTAAGGTGTGTATTGAGCCAGCCTAGCGGCACAGGCCTGTCGTCCCGGCCCTCTGGGAGGCTGAGGCAGGAGGATGGCAAGGTCAAGCCCAGCCTCGCCTGCAGCAGCGGGAGGCCATGTCCTGGTGTCAGGGGATAGCTGTGCTCAGCCTTCACTGGACAGGGTGGCAGGGAGACCACGCGAGCTTCCGTCCCTCCTCCTGCCTCTGTCTCAAGTTCAGTTGTGGATCCAAGGAGCACCTCAGCTTTCTGGCTCCAGGCCAGGTGCCCCACAAGGCCGTTTTCCCCTGGATGAGGGTTGGGGGGTGGCCCTAGAGCCCCGCCTCAGCCCCACTCTGCAGTCCTGCGTGAGAGTCTCACAAGCGGTGGGCATCCAGACCCCTGCACTGAGCAGCTCACACCAGGGCTCGTGCCCCCTTGGGAATCCCGTGCCCTGCTGTCCTGCTGGGAAGCAGAGGAAGGTAACCATGGTGAGGCTTGGCCACCGATGCAGATGGAGCTTCAGGTGCTGGCCACAGCTCACCTCCTGCTCCATGGAGCCCAGTGATCTCGAATTCACAACAACCCTCTTTCCTCAGTCTCCTGAGTGCCAGGATCACAGACACGTGCCACTCTGCCCAGCTCATGTTCAGTGTTTCCAATCGTCCCATTCCAAATGCCGGGGCGCCGTCTCATAGCACCTGGCCTGACCTCCCGGTCCTTCCCACACTGTGTCCCTGACCTGCTCACTGGTCCCTTAGGCGCCATCCCATGCCTGTGTGTCAGTGACTCTGGCCCGACCCCGGGGCTGCCCCAGGCCACCGGGGATGACAGGCCCCTTTTCGCACAGCACCTTCTTGTGGTTCTGTGTAGTTGTGGGTTATTGCTCATCTGTACTGCGCCTAATGTAGAAAGTAAACCTCATCCTGGGGACGGATGTACAAGAAGAGAGTTTGGTAGCAGCTGGGTGTGGTGGCACAGGCCTGTCACCCCTGCCCCTCGGAAGGCTGAGGCAGGAAGATCGCAAGTTTAAGCCTGGCTTGGTCAACTTCATGATTTCTGGTCACACACACAAACACACACACACACACACACACACACACACACACACTCACACACACACTCACACACATGCACAAAGTACGATTTGTCCTCTGAGAGTCTTGGAATGTCCCCAGCACACACAGTTCAGGGTCCCTGGCTGGGAGCGTCTCTGCTGCTTCTGTTTATTTCCGGAAGTCTTAGACATCCCCTGACTATAAAAGGGGGTGGGCTCCGCTCCTGCCTGGGGGCAGCTGGAGGCACCGCCGCTCTGGGCCTGGGCTTGTCCATCCACGCTCCAGTCGCACTGTGGCCTCTACAGGCTTCAGTGTCAGAGGGGACACAGGGTTACAATGCCACGGCAGATGGGGTCCAGCTCCAGGAGGTGCAGGACAGACCCCAGCTGACACATGTGTACATGCATTGTGCCTTGGCTAAGTCATGCTTGCCTGGATAAGCTTCCCAGGGTGCGACAGAAAACCCCGAGGGAAAACACATCTGGCCCTCCCGGGCTTTGGAGGCCTCGGCCCACAGTCACTGGCCAGGCTGTCTCGGGGTGGTGGGGAGGCAAGGCTGTCATGGTGGAAGCTGCTGGCCCCATGGAGCACAAGAGGACGGTCCTGAGGTCCCGATGTCCCCTCCAAGGGCATGTCCCCATGACCAGCTTTCTCCCACAAGGTCCCGCCTCCCAGAGTTCCCGCCTTTTCCCAAGAGCCCCAGAGGTCGGGGACCAAGCTTTTGACCCACACGCCTTTGGGGAGAGTTACCGATGCAAATTCTGATATCCTCCCCATAAATCTCCAAAGTCGTTCATGCTCCACAGTGTGTCGGTGACCAATGGCCACTCTTCTGACAGCTAACAAGCTGTTATGTAAGGACGCTGAGGGGACTCGTCCCTTTTGCAAGGGTCTCCATAACCGCATTCTGAGCGAGCATTTGCAGTGTTGTTTTTTTATCCCCCCTTCCTGCCCAAGTCAGCTCAGTGCTTGGAAATAAAATTTTGGCAGCGTGGGGACAGCTGTCTTCGTCCTCAAACCTCTGATGGCTTCCTCTCACTTGTGAAGGTCTGCGGGGTGGGGACGAGGAGGGAACAGACAGGGGGAGTGAGTGGGAAGTCAGCGCTCGAAGGGAGAGACAGAGTCGTACTTCTGGTGACGCGAGGGGGAGATCAGCTTAGGGATGGCATTTATCTTACAGATGAACCCAAAACGCTGTTTCCAGAAGAAAGTATCTTTTAAAAATCCAGGTATTTCTACCACACTTGGTAGTCTCTGTTCACATGTGTCGTGAACGAGGGCTGCGCTCAGCTCGGCACTTCTGAGCCATCTCCTCCTCTCCGCACCCCGGTCCCCGGCCCCTGGCCACCTCCTCCAAGTCCCCCTCCCTGTGGCCCTCCATCGCTCTTTTCATCTCCCCACCTTACATTATTTATATTTCGGATTCCTCATGGATGAGAAACCAGGCGATATGGAATGTCCCGTGCCTGACATATCTCACGTAGCATCAGGGTTTCAGGTGCACCTGTTTCCCACAAACACCTCTCGTGTCTCCAGGAAGAAGCCACCTGGATGGGTGAGAGGTGGCACGCATTTACTGGCCAGAGGTAATGATGCCATTTTCCAGGGTGAGCTCAGGGACTCTGCTGAGAGATGGGATGAGGAAGCTGGAAAAGGTGCCAGCGGGGTCCCGTGGGGACTGGCAGGGGCAGGGGGACACAGGACAGTGGGTGGTGGGGACAGGCTACCACTTACACACTTGTGAAACCCAAGATCATGTTTGGTGTAAATGAGGAGGGGGTTAGATAGTACATAAAAATACCCTGATTATTGGTGACAGCCAGGCGAGCCCGACCTTATGCATTTTAATAAGCTGGTTTTCCTTATCCCAGCACATTTCAAAAGACAGCATGTAGCTTCTAAGTGGGGGGAGAAGAGACATTGTATTTTCATAGTGATTATATTGCTTGTGAATTTTATGAGGGGCTCTGGTGTCTCTTGCTGGCTTCGATCTTTTTCACCTTCCAAGTAGGGAAAGCTTGCGCTCTTGACTTGTCAGGAAAGGTTATAGATGTCCGCCTCATCCATATTCATACTGTATTGAAAGGGGGAGAACCAAAAGAAAGCAGAGCTTGGAGAGGTGACGTTGACCTCCCAGGGTGCCCAGCGCCTCTGCCCTGGGCATGCCCCTCCCCGTCACGTGCTCAGCAGCACTCCACGTGGCACGGTGCCACATCGGTGTGGGCCAAGAGCCAGGTCACTGGAGGAACGGACCAATGCCAGACCTCAAGATTTATGTGAAGATACAGCGCCACCAGCAAATCACTTCCTCGGTTGTCAGTGACCCGTGGGGCCTCCTATGTCCTAGGTGCGTATTGGTAGTCGAAGGCGGCCTCTCTTGATCCGTCACCAGTCTGTCTGTTGTCTATCATCTACAAGTGTTTGTCTAATCTGTCTACCCCTGGCCTATTCACCTCACAGATTCAGGTCTACACAGATGACTGCGAACATACAACAGTTTGACTTTATGTCTGACTTGAGAAGGGGAGGAAGCTCACCATGAATGTTGAATTTTGACCTTTTTCCTGGCAGGTGGGGTCCAAATATCTGGTAAATGTTTGACTAATAAAAAATATTTATGACAGTCACAGACAAGTGGCCATGAACTCCCCCGGAACCCTCCTCCTTGCTTCCAATACTCTTCTGTCATTCCAGCCACTCTCTGAAGCACCTCTGGAAGTCCCCTTTCCTGAGGGTCTTGCAATATGTGACCAGACACAGGGTGCGTGCCACTGCCGAGCACCACCCCTTGGAAAGGCAGCTCGTAGGAACACGGTGGTGACTCCTCATCCACCTTAGTCATGGGATCCATTGTGTGACTTCTGGCTCTTCCCCAAAGTCAAAATGACCACAACAGGTCAATGTTTTGAATGGATTCATGACATCAAGGTAGCCGGGACAGTATCACTGAAGACACTTGTGAGGAAGGGCCCCCAGAGCCACTTCAGAGAGTGGCCGGGAGATGGGAGAGTGTGATAGAAGGGAGAGGAAGGGTGTTGAGGGGGGGTCTGTGGCCAGATGCTTTTCACTGCAATGAGTCTTTAAAGGTGTAAACATCCACTCTCTGTTTAACAATGACACCTCACATACCTGTCATCTGCCCACAGACGGATCTTCATCTCACAGATGCACACATTCACATCTGTCTGTCTGTCTGCCTGCCCATCCGTCGGCCTATCTTGCAGGCCCCAATAGCCCATGTGTGGTGGACACATTAACAACTACCATAGGTCCCAACACCAAAGCTCCCACCCTTGACAGGCAAACAAGGTTATGTTTTGGCGCCCTTTGGGACCTGTTTCTGCTCACCCGTGCCCTCCTCCAGTTCCTATCCAGCTGTATCCTTGTGGCCACACCCTTACAGGGTGTTATTTTTAGCAGGAAGCTGGGACTGCCTTGTTCCTACTCCCTGACCCCCACGGGACCCGTGGCAGCTGTCACATGTCACCACAGGGCCTCCTCTCGTTTGCTCTGGAACTCAGCTCGGGGCTGCAGCCAGGAATTGAGGACATGGACCCCACCCCCAGGAGTCTGGGGACTGCTGGCCAGACCTCAGCTCCTGATGCCTCCTGGAAGACCAGATGGAGGCTGATAATGCTGAGGGAGTCCCAGGCTGCGGGGGCTGGAGATCCGCAGGTGCAGAGGGGACAGTGTTGATCAGGAGTCCCAACCCGTAGGAGGAGAGAGGAATCGAGACCATAAAAACAAGTGTGTCAGCCGGGCTTGGTGGTGCCACTTTGTCATCTCAGAACCCTGGGGCGCTTTAGTAAGACCCTGCCTCAAAATCAAAAATAAAAATGGACTGGGGATGGAACTCAGTGTCAAGGCCGTGGGCTCGATCCCCGGTGACACACACTCGGTGTATACAGTAAAACAATCAAGAAAGGCAGACTTGCTGGCGTCTGGGTGTTGAGAAAGACCCAAGAAAGCCTAAGTTTGACCTTGATTGCCCCTGACCTGCCTGAAACGTCACGAGAGTCACCCAGCAGATCCATATGCCCAGGAAGCCTTGTGAATCTTCTCTTCATTTTGGAGGAGTTTGGTTACCATATCAAAAATTCCCATCGTGGTAGCTCAGATCACACAATGACTTCCCAACATCATTCGATTTGTGCCTCAGAAGGCCTCTGCTTACTGGGTGCCAGGTGCCACTGTGGCAGATCCTGGAGACACCTGAGGATGTATTTCAGCTTAGGAAAATCTTCAGGGTCCTGACACTCTTGGAGTGACTAAAGGACGTGGAGGTCTGTCGTCCAAGATCTCCAGCGAGCACCTACTGCGGGCCTGTGGCACACCAGGCTCCTCAGGCGCTGGGCCGGATGAGGGCAAGGCATGGTTGCCCGGTTGTGCGTGGCGCGGCAGGATATTAAATCTGCAGTTGTGGCAGCTGGGGTCTGTGCATCGTTCTCTAATCGTGTTAGTGGAGGCTAAGCAAATAAATAGAGCTTTCTGATAGCAGAATTAATCCCCGCGTGTTGCCAGGAATCCTGTTAGAGACGTCACGCTCTGGGAATGAACTCCCTCAGTGGGTTCACAGCGGCTGGCTCCTCCTGGCCCTGTGGTCCTGGGCTGAGCGCCCAGTCAGGAAGGGGCCCACTCTCCCAGGTGAGCAGGGTGGTGTGCACATCTCTGGGTGAGTTCAAGCGGCATTTTGCATCCACATCAGTAACTGGTTTTATCTACCCTGAGGCAGAGTGGGCGGCGGCAGAGGCCAGAGGCGCAACATGGCCTCACCCTGTGGACCGTGGGCAGGTCATTACACCTTGTAGGATACAAACTCCAGGAAGACACTTTCGCCAGTTGGGCCCAGGAATGTGGGATGTGAGCGGGACCCAGTGGCTCAGGCCGGTCATTCCAGTGCTCCCGGAGGCTGAGACAGGAGGATTGCACATTGAAGCCCAGCCTGAGCAACTTAGTGACTTATTTAGGGAGACCGTGTCCCAAAATCAAAAGTAAAAATCAGGCTTTGGATGTAGCTCTGGGTGAAGTCCCCAACAGGGGTCACAGAGATAAGTAAATAAATAAATAAATGTGATCAAAGGCTATGGTGAATGTCTAATAAAAATTTAAAATATGTATCACTCTGAAAGACCGATAGCCAAAAATTTCCCTCAAAGATACTGCCCTCTGTCTGTGCATGTTCTCCCCACTTTCTTTTTTACACTACAGATCTAACCCCAGGCTTCCTCATTGAGCTACAACTCTAGCCTGGGTTTTGATTATTTGTTTTGTTTTTATTTTGAGACAAGTTCTCACTAAGTTGCCCACCGTGAGCCCAAATTTGTAATCCTCCTCCCCCAGCCTCCCACAGAGCTGGGACCACAGGCCTGCAGGAGCCAAGCTCTCTCCACTTTCTGAGGCAGTTCTGGAAGTCCTGTTTCCTGAGTGTTTTTCTACGGCTGCCTCGATGTCTTGAATTAATTCAAATGTTTACCGTAATTTCTGTCAGATAAACACTGCAGTGTGTCCTCATCCACCTTAGTCATCAGATGTGGCACCATTGCGTGGCCACTGGCTCTTCCCCAAAGTCAAAATGACCAGAAAAGGTCAGTGTCTTGAATGGACTCAGGACATTAAGGTAGACACGACAGTATAACTGAAGACGTTTGGGAAAGAGGACTTCTGGGGCTGCTCAGAAAGTGCCAGAAAGGGTGGGGTGAGTGTGTGTGCGGCATGGAGTAAAATTTTAAGAGAGGTCAATAGGAATCTGTCTTTTGCTGTAATTTTTTTTTAATATGCAACATTCACTATCTTGGAGCCTACCAGTTACGGATGGAAACTTCTGAGAACATGAGCCAAAATAAGCCTTTCTGCTACTGTTTGGATCTAACATGTCCCCCCAAATCCTCATGTTTGGAAGGTGATTCAATTAGGGGGGTTAACCCATTGATGTCCTGTACTGTTGAGACGTGAGACCTAGTCGGAAGGAGCAGATCGCAAGGGACTGACCCGGAAGGGGCAGATCCTTGGAATGTGACCTGGAAGGACATAGCTCCACTCATCTTCTCATGCTCTATTTCCAGTCTGCCATGGGCTGAACAGCTTTTCTCCAGCTAAGTCCTCCACCAAAACTTTCCCACCATTGCTAGCCACCCATGAATGAACTGAGACCTTCGGAAACCGTGAGCTAACGTAAATCTTTCCTCTCTTAAGTTGTGGGTGTCAGGTATTGTGTCCCAGCAACTAAAAGTGACTAAGACACTGCTTTCTTAAGATGTGGGTGTCAGGTGTTTCGTCCTGGTGACAGAGAGCAGAGCAAGACATGGCCCATCCTGTGTAGGTAAGTCAGATGTCAAAGTCAACACAAACTATCATATGACCCCTATTCCTCCCAGGAGCAGCTAATGAGGTCATTGTTCTTAGCCTTCATATCAAAGCCATCAAAGCCTTTCTAATGTCTGGTAACAAAGAAGAGAGATGAAGAAAACTGCTGCTCTATTTCTGTAACTAAATGAAGGCACACAGTCCTTTTCATCCTAAAAACTCCCCTGTAGATGTGGCGTTCGCCAAGAAGCCCTATTACAATCTCTCTGGATCAGAGGCTGCTACCAAGTTCTGTAAAGGCAGATTTTTCCCTGAACAGTCTGTAACTGGTTTTGAATAATTAGGTTCCCTGGTAATGCTATGCAAATTTCTGTTTCTGTGTTCTAGATGAAAGCCCAAAGGCTTTGTGGGTGTGTTTTGTTCTTGTCTTTGTTTTGTGAGTTTCTCTTATCTTCCGTATGGCTCTGCTGGGTTCCCAACAGAAAGAAATCATTTAAGATTTTTTTCCTACTTAATTAAATACTGGTGCATTTCTGTAATAAAGAACTACATATAAAATCCTGTGCTAGGAATCCTAAGAAGTTATAAATATAATTGAAAACAAGCAGCAATTTGAAGTATAATTTTTGCAACCCATAACAAGTGATGAAAACCATTGCTTCATGAATCTCACTTAAAGCTCAGGAAGAGGAAAAAGTCTTACAGCGGAAGGCAGGAGTAAAAGATAGGATATGGTAACTTAAAAACAAGGGTTGCTAGCAAGAGAACCCTTCAAGGTGGGCAGTGACTTAGTAAACTCATAGGAAAAGGCACAGAAAATGCATCATGTCTTATAGGAAAACACTAGAGGAAATAAAGCAATATTGGCAATTACAGGGGAGAGAACCTGATAGGATTGTAACAGATATTGAGATAACAGATAGTGATGCCAAATTAGACCTTTGTCTTCCAAGAAGGAAACTGATCTTTAGATATGCCCATTCACCTCCGTTTCCTGGGTTCTACACCATCACACACCAACCTTTGAGGAGCATTTTCCCATCAGTTGGGTCCCCACTCTGTTGCTCTTTATGGAAATGTTTTATTCCCTCTTGGCTGGAATAATTGGTATCTGGAGTTGACTCAACCCTCTCTTAACTAATTTTTTGTGGAACATCAACAGAGACATAATTCACGCATCATTATTCTCATCGTTCCAAACTGGGCAATTTAGTGATTATTAGAATATTCACAGAGTCAATCAAATGCTCTGTGACTTCCAATCATTTTAATTCTCCCCAAAAGTAACCCACATGCACCTGTGCACCTACAGTTCCTGCCCAGTTGGGCTGCACTTGGGAAATGGAAACACAAATCTTCTGAAGAGAAGTACCCTCTCACACGAGGCTCCCAGGATCCCCAAAGATCTATAAGATTAACCCAAGATTAAGCTCCAAATTAACTCAAAAATGCAAAACAACAAAACTCAACAGAATAGAAGGAAATAAGGAAAGAAGAGAGAATAATGCGGATGAAGCCACTGTTTAGACCCCAAATGTCCCAGGGGTAGGGTCACCATCAGAGACAGACCAGGGATAAGTCCAAAATGTGTTAAAGTGTAATTAACCACGAGAAAAAATAGGAAAACATTGGGTCATCTTGAAAAACAAAGATTTTAAAAATGAAAATAGAAAAACACAGATGGCTTAAAAGCAGATTAGGCAGAACTATGAGAAAATTCATGAATTAGAAGAAATAATAGGAGAAATCCTCAAAGATGCAGCTTAAAAGCCAAAAGAGTCTTGAGCTGTGAGCACACAAAAACCCTGAAGAGAAATGAACCATCTTAATCCTCAGAGCCCCACAACCACAATGATGGACTGGGCACGTCGCCACAAGGCCATAGTGTGAGTCAGCTAATACACAGAACCAGGAGCAGGGGGAGAAAGTGCCCAGCTATGTGAGAACAGGTAAGGGAACACAGCAGATATTTCTTCTAATAACACCAGTAGAAACCAGAACTTAGTAAAAAAAATAAATAACTAAAGACTATTGAAAAAGTGAGAAAAGCACAAACTTGGCATCCTCTATGCAAATCACTTCAGACTCCAGAGCAGCATCAATAAATTAAACACGGTGCTTTGACAATTCTCCACCACCTCCCTCCCTGTGATCATAGCCACACACATGTGCACACATGCAAACACATACATACACACACATGTGCACACACATGAAGGCTGAGCAGGGCCAACAGTTTTTGGGGAGTCCAGCCCACGATCCTTTGTCCTATTTTGAGCTGGTGCCAATGCATCAGATGGCCAACATCCTCCTGGTGGGGAGATGAGGGACATCAGGGTCCCACAGTTCCCTTTAAGGGCAACCCCCAATGTCAGGAAGACCTCCCAGAGCCCCCACTGCTAAAAATTCCCCCCCTCTTCCACCTCCCTAGGCAAACTGTCTCAGTCACTTTCTCATTGTTCAGACACAACAACTGACACGCACAACTTAAGGGAGGACAGGTTCATTTTGGCTCATGGTTTCTGGAGGAGGCCTCACTGGAGAAGACAGGAAGCAGAGAGAGGATGGGAGGGTGGAGCTAGCAGATACCCTTCCAGGTCAGGCCTCAAGGATCCGCCCCTTCTGACCAAAACCCACCTCTGAGCAGCAGAGGAACTCAGTGGATTGGCCGCATGATTGAATCGCAAGGCTAAACATAAGGCTTTTGGGGGACATTCCAGATCCAGATGATAGCCCCCAAAACATTAATTCTCTCTGGCTTTCATGTGGACAAATCCTCAGATCTCTCCACAGCTTCACCTCATCCGTGAGATTCAAACGGTGTGCAACACTTGAGATCTCCACCTGTTTTCTTCCTCTCTTTTGTTTTTCTTGATGGCTGTGGCCTCCAGCAGCTCAAGCCAATGAACCAGAAGTTCCCAACCTTCTCGGCTTCAGGATCAGGTTTTGTGGAAGATATGTTTTCCACAGGCCAAGGGCAGAAGATGGCTTGGGGGTGAGTCAAGGGCTTTACGTTTACATTGCATTTGACAAGGACTGTGCAATCTGCATCCCTCACAGGCATCGTTTACAGAAGGGGTCATACTCCTGTGTGACCCTGACGCACTGCTCATTTGACAGGAGGTGGAGCTAAGGTGGTCATGTGAGCAGCAGGCAGCAGCTGTAAATAAAGCATAGCTTCACGCACCAGCCTATCACTCACCTCCTGCCATGTGTCCCATTTCCTATCAGGCCATGAAAAGGTGCTGGTCCCTGACTCAGGGCCTTGGCCTCCTGCTGTAAACAGCCCGTAAATACCAGGACCTGATCAGTGTGGTTCACCTCTTTCCCACACCATGTATACTTGGCTGTCAAGGCTTTACAGTTATTATTTCTGAAATATTTCTCAAGTTCTGAATAAGCTAAGGGAGACTTCCTGCACTGTGAGTGTTGGCCTCAGAAGTGGCACATCCACCCCAGGATCCCTGTCCCCAAGAGGGCCCCCGATGTGCTTGCCAAATCGCCTGCATGTCACAAGCCCAAGGGTCACCTCAGAGTCTTCCTGGGAAACGTTCATGTGCACATGACTAGTGTTGGTCATAGTGACGCCTGCAGCCTACGCAATCTCTGGTTCACCTCATTAACAATAGACGCACAGTGAAGAGTTTCTAAATAGATAATAGGAGCTAGGCCTCATGGCATAGGCTGGTAGTGCCAGCGCTCTGGGAGGCTGAGGCAGGAAGATTGCATATCAAGCTCAGTCTGGACAACTCAGTAAGACCCTGTCTCAAAATCAAATATTTTTTTAAAAAATAAGCAAGGGATAAACTTCAGTGCAAAGGCCCTTGGTTTCACTCCTATGGCCACAACATAAATAAATATTTGGTGAGTATTCACAATTTTCTAAAGATAAAGCCTTGAGACCAGGTGGTTTCTTAGCAGAGAATTACAAGGTCAAAGGAAGGGAATATTTTAGAGATGCCTGTGTCCATGCTACTGCAAGAATGTCTGTACCAGTTCCCACGTGTCTACCCTAGAGTTGTGTCTCTGATCTTTCCACAGCCTGGCTGGGAGTGAAAAAACGCCAGGAGTGGCTTTTCCTTTGGCTGCCTTAACTCAGAAGTTAAAGTCACGGCAGACTTTCCATGTGCTTATTAGCCATTTGAATTCACTCTTCCCTGACCATCTCTTTGTCTTTTGAATCCGTTTGTTTCAGGACATTCCATTTCCTCACTGAGACCGGTGAGTCCTCTGTGCCCTAGGAACGATGCCCCACTGATTGCTTTTTATCTGCTGCTTCTCATGAATATCAATCTTGCTCGTGAGGCCTTGTCACGGACAAGTGCTTTCTAAATGCTCTTCTGTTTACTCTGTCCAGTTCTGCTTGCCATTTCTTTTAATTTTAGACTCATGTTTTTGTCTCATCCGAAAGTAAAATAACTGTTATTGTGGAGTGAAACTTCCCTGCCCCTGAAGAGCCTGCAACCCCAGGTATACACCCCGACACGGGCTGAGCAGAGCTTCGGTATTGTGCGTGGATTCGCCAGCGTCAGCGCAGCGTGGGGCTGTGCAGCTGGAGTGTGGGTCGGGGATTGGGTGGAGAGGACAAAGCGGGGTGGCCTGCTAGGCTGGTGGGCTGCAGGTTCATGGGAGACGGGTCCCTGCTGGGGATCAGGGGTGTCATCACCAGCTGGCCAACTGCTGGGGCCAGGAAGGTCGTTACATAGGAGTTAGGAAAGTTGCTGTGCTGGGATCAGGAAGGTTGGTAGGCCCCATGTGAGAGGGAACGAGGGGGTCAGTAGGCCACAGTCACACGCAGAGAGCCAATTCTCAGTGTGGGAGCCGCCACGAAGCTCAGTACAGGACTTGCAGCCTAGAAGCGCTGCAGTGTTTCTCTTAATTGGATTTTGATTTCTTTCCTTTTAAAAATCTGTTTGGAATTTTATTTTTGGTGGCGGGAGAGTCCAATTTTCCTGATGAGCACTTTCCCAACCCAATTTATTAAAGTGTTCATGCTTCCAGCCTTGATTTGAGAAGCCCGTTTACCAGCCACTAACTTTCCTGTGCGCCAGGCTGTTCACGGGGCCTCCAGGTCCTTGGAGCTGTGGGTCTGCTCCCCTCTTCTCCAGAAATGTCCTTGCTGTCACAAGTATGATTACGATTTAAATACATCAGATTAGCTTTAAAGTCCAATTTTTCTCACCTTCCTCTTCTTCTTCTTCTTCTTTTTTTTAATGCCGAAGACTTCTGTTTCCTTGTCAATGAAAAGATTAAAAACAGAGCACAAAGGAGCAAATATAGGGAGAACCAGGCAAGAAATCGTTGGAAGATGAAAGAGCACGTACTATTCCGTGGCACCTTGGGGCTCCAGTGGGCCGCTTCCTGACCTACTTGCAGCCGAGCTGAGCCGCATCTGTTATAATTCCGGGGCTGTCAGGCGCTCCCCTCCTGCTCTGATTTGCAGCTAAAGCTCAAAGCTGCCTTTCACGTGGGCCACCTTTCCCCGTGCATGCAAAAGAGAAGCAGATCACTCCTGAGATTCCGCGCTCACCCAAGGGCAGAGCGAGGCTTTGTGCAAGGTGCCAGATCCCTGCAAGTTGTGCGATGATGGACCGGAACTGAAGGCAGGCGTGGCGGTGGGGGCAGGGGTGGTTCTGCCCTCTTTCCTCCTAATCCTACTGAGAGATCTGGATGGCACCATGCAAATCACACGGGATAAAAGTCAACTTGAAGCCCAGGGGATTGAGGAAGGTCATCGGTGGGAAGAGGCCTGCCATCAGGGAGCAGTCACAGAGAGGCCTGGCCCTGGGAAGGCCCCTGCACTCCAGCCATCGCTCCCCTCTCGAGCACCCTGTCCATGGGCCCCTTCTCCATGGGGCTCCCTCGTCCTTCCCATGGAGATTCTGGGTTCTGTTTGAGGGCGCCAGGCCAGAGGCAATCAAGAGAAGCTACTAATGGGCACAGTAGTACCCAGGAGCAAGGTCATGCGCCTCGCTATGCAGTGTTTACTCCATTTGCCATAGATTCTGAAAATCCAGGTGCTGCTATTGCACAATGAATATGGTGATTTTTGGCAGCCTTTTGTGTTAGTATCAGACTGTACTTGCGATGGATGCTCACGTTCCTCCACCGGCCATCCGCAGGTCAGGGCTGCTGGGTCCTCGCTGACAGGCAGGGCCAGGTCGCCCACCACCTTGCAGCAAGGCCCCTTCCCATAAGCCTCCAAGCCCCACCTCCTCCCTCCTCTCCTCTCCTTTCTTGTCCTCTCCAGTCTCTTTCCTCCCCTCCCCTCCCCTTCCCTTGTCTTTTCTTCCCTCCCCTACTTTCTCTCTCTCTGCTCTTGTAGGCTCTAGCTGCCATTTAGAGGGTGGCTTGGGAGATTCCCTGCCTCCAGAAATGCTTGACAGTCAATACTTAAACTTGCTCAGAACCAGATCCTTTCTCTGATATGACTTCTCCAGGCTCTGCTTCACCTGCGCTCCATACCCCAGAGGCATGCTTGTTGCTAAGCACTGGAGTTACCTCCAGTTTCTGCCATTTCTGGGCTGCTCTTTGACCACCAGGTCCTTCTAATTTCTCACCTTTGCCCCCCAGACCCAGATGAACCCCTCAAGACGCCGTTGTTGTTTCAGATCCCTCTTCCACTTGTCCTCTGCCTACAGCATCTATGGCTGTCAGTCCCAGTTGTCAGTTTCCTTGCATTAAGAAACACCCTGCAGAGTAGGAAGCTCGCTCCTCTGTGGAACATGGAGGCATCACCTGGACTGCATCTGACCCCTGGCCTGTTTCTCCCTGGCACAGCTCCCCTGCTCTGCTTCTCAGCCACCATAAACTGAGCAACTTTGCTCCTCCATGGCCTTCCGCCATGACGCACCTGCCTTGGAGCTGGCCATGAGCTGGACCTTCTGAAACCATGAGCCAAATTAAACGTCATCTCTAAGTTGTGGGAGTTGGATGCGGTGTCTCAGTGACGGGGAAGGTGACGAACACAAGAGTCCTACAAATTCTCCCTTGGGTTCTGTTCCCTGTCTTCCCCCTCCCCTGTCCTGCCTGAGAAAGCCCTCCTTCATTTTCTCAGCATTGCACACCGTTAAGTGTGCATCAAAGAATCCTTTGATGAAGCACACGGTGGCTTTGTGACGAGGATGGCTTCTGATTGTGTTCTGTCCACACATCATTAGTCCTGATATTAGGATGGCTAGAGACATCCATTTCCAAGGTGAATAGATGTCCCTACCCCAGGCACTGAAGGATAAAGCATGCACATTCATAGGGAAAATGGGTAGCTCCCAAAGTTTTCACTAACTTTTAACGCTTCTGTGCTAAAAATTAACCACAAGTTCAGGTAACAGACGGAGCCCCCAAATCATTATCAGACTTCAGTGTGTAAATGACCTGAGAACGTGTCTTTTCTTTATAAATCAATAAATTCAGAA